>BPLR01013735.1:0-18000 GCA_021605095.1 Caerostris extrusa | reverse complement strand
TTCATTTTTTTTATTTCTTTTATATTTATATATTTTTTATATTTCATTTTTAGTGTTATATATTTCTTTACAATATGCGTTTAGTATCATTAATATTATATTATCTATGTTTACATTTAAGAATAATAGTAAACACAATAATAATAACTCATTATGTTTCAATTTTTCAAAAAAATATTCATTCCAAAAAGATTGATTCCAAAAAAATATCTGTAGTGTGTCTAAATCTAATATGGGAATATATAATTTTTATATGCGGCCCGCGGGGTTAAGATGCATTTCCAAAATGGCCAGCAAGATCATTTGGGTTGGCCACCCCTGGGCTAGACACTAGTTCATGAAAAGAGTTACAAAAATCCTTGCACAAAGTTATCAACTTCACAATTTCAGCGACACGTTATTTGGCTGTTGTAAGCATGCATGCCTGTCTGAGGTAGGAGATACATGTTAAGCAGAGATAGTAATGTAGCTCAATCAGTGTTGATACTGTTATAGAAGTGTAAGTACTATTTCTTTTGGACTCAGCGTGGGTTGTTCTTAAATATTATTTATAATATTCTTGAATGATGAACTTGTGTTAAAATTAGATTATTTATCGTGCCTCCATTCATTTTATTTAATTCATAGGTGTTTTCTTGTTATTCTTTTAATTTATGGAAAAAATCATATAATTTAATCACGGACTTCTGGTATCCTCAATAATAAAATTCTGACGATTATAAATAAACTTCAATAGCTTAGATTCCCACAATTATCTCACATTGAGAAGGTTGCATTCAAAAAAGAGACTAGCAACACCTGATATGCAAAATACTTCAGTCCAGAAATAACGACGAAAAAAGTATATTTATTGCTTTTAATTCTGTGTGGGTTCTATACGTTCTTCTTTGCAGATATGAATTAAAAAAAGTACATCCCTTTTGTCTTTTCCATGTTTGCTGTTTGGAGGGACTGTAATATGATCAAAAGGCAATTTTAGAAATATAAGCAGAAACGAAATAAATCATGAGAAGTCAAAGTAACATATGTTGCAAATTTGATTTCAGATTTCTCACTTATAGAAAACATAAATATTAAATAGAAACTTAGTAAGGTATACAGAATTTCAATCAAGAAACATAACATTAGAATTAAAAAAGACCTGAGATATTTTATCTGAAGTAAAAGTCGGTTTTATTGTAATATACATTTTTATTTTATGATAACTTTTAAACTTTCTTACATGCAACTGAAGAAAAACACTATTCGGTACATCACGGAATATGCAGAGGATTAATGAACTTGTTCTAATTTTTTAAATTTGTTCCAGAATCACTTAGAAACCAGTATTGTCTTCAAAGAACTTCTAAGACCATTCAGAATGAAATACGGGAATTAACTTAATTACTTTAAATGAATAAGTAACCGTTATTCAAATGAATCAATTGAAACTTTCTTACATGCAACTGAAAGATAAAGGCTATTCAATAAATCCAGGAATATGTAGAGGATTCAGGAATTTTGAATTTAAATTTGTTCCATAATCACTTAGGAACCAGTACTACCTTCAAATGTGCTTCTAAGATCATTCAGAATGAAATACAGAAATAAACTTATGTAATCGTTATACAAATTAATTTTCATTTATTAATGTGAAGTGTATTACACGGAATACAATAATATTTTTCTCTAGCCTTTTGTTGCATCAACATTCGTCTCAAAATCCTCCAAATGTATTTTCATTCTGAAGAGATATATGGATGTTAACATTCCACAACTATCGTCTACAAATGGATTTCCATTGAAATTACGAAAACTGATTAAAAATCCTTTTGACAATTCTCATGACAATATCAAAGCCAGAATACTTCTTTTCAGTACTGTAAAGAATACAAACTTTTAAGGGCCATTACAAATACTAAAAGACTAAATACACTAACAGTGCTTTGTAACCTAAATTCGTACTCATCACATATCAGAACAAAAATATTAATCTTTTGGCACAAAATAAAACAAAAGAATGTATTTCATTTTTAAATTAATGAACTGCAACAATAGTAGAAATTATTGGTTATGATTATCAAAAAAATAGAGGTTATCATTATCAAAAATTATTTCTTTATTTAGGGATTTGATCACGTTTTTATATAAATTTTATTTTCTATGCTTGTTTCTTTTATACAATACTAAAACAATGACAAAAAATGTCTGAATATTCGTTCACATTTCTGAATTTTCAATTTATTCTGAATTTCTCAAACACACACACACAAATATATATATATGTATATATATATATATATATATATATATATATATATATATATATATATATATATATATATATATATATATATATATATGCGTGTGAGCGCGTGCTTATTTTTTAAATAATATCAATGTGTTCTGCATTAAAACACACTTTGAGATTATTATAACTTGATCATCTAAAGAGCACATATAACATGGTTTATAATATCCTGAGAGTACGTATTCCTCAAGGATATTGTAATCCAATGTTAGGATTCACTCATTTCCTGGATAACTTGTTTCTTTACACTTTTATTGTATATTTGAGTTAATATTTGTGTTCCCTTTTGATCTTGCAGTTCAGTTTGTGACTTAATTCTTCCTCTTTGATATTTGTTTTTCTCTAATGACTCTCAGTTTCGTTGCTGCAACATATTAATTCATAATTTTAATAAAAAAAAAAAATTCTAGTTGTGAAAGTGAGGTATTTCACGATTTTTGTACAGCGAATGTTATGATGGTTGTATTATACAATTTGATTTGTATTCTATGAACGGAAAACCATTATGGCTTTTTTGTTATACTAGCCGATCGTGGTTCCAGTTCTTCGATTTTTAGTTCTCTTTTGATTTTTGTATTAAACTTTGTGTTATATATATATGTGTTTGTGTGTGTGTGTGTGTGTGTGTGTGTGTGTGTGTGTGTGTGTGTGTGTGTGTGTGTGTGTGTGTGTGTGTGTGTGTGTGTGTGTGTGTGTGTGTGTGTGTGTATATGTGTGTGTGTGTGTGTGTGTGTGTGTGTCTGTGTATAAAAATAGATGAGAATTTTATTACAGTAGGATGCATAATTTGTTGATGTTTCTTTATGTATTAATAAGCATTCCATCAATTTATTTTGAAATTATATGTCATCAATTTTGTATTAAGTTAATATGTCCTCGACAAAATTTAATAATTTCTTTAAAACACTGAAATATACCTTTTAAAATCATTTAAAAAAGATTTAATTAGCATCCTACTAATAAGTTTCGTGAATATTATATTCGTCCTATAAACAAAAAATGAATGATATGTTAAATGCAATACAGATTATTTAAGCTGTTATTTTATGTATATTATAAGCTATCAATTTTTGTTATATTATATATTATTATGTTATCAAATATAAATTTTTATATATTAAGTTATCAATTATAAGTCATCAATTTCGTATTTCGTTAGCATGTCGTCGACAACATTTTATAGTTTCTTTTTAAAACAGGCAATATGCCCTTTAAAATCATTTTAAAAGTTTTAATTAGCATCTACTAATAAGTTTCTTTAATATTATATACGTACGATGAACAAAAATGAATAATATGTTAAATGCAATGCAGATTACTCCTGTTATTTCATTATATTGCTATATTTTCCTACATTGCAGATTACTTAAGATGTTATTTTATGTATATTAAATCACTCAAAGCTAATTATGTAAACATAATATGTATTGTTTTGCTCGATAACGAATTTTAGTCTAGTGAAATTGAACGTTTTTATTTGGTTATAATATTTAACTTAATGGTTTGGTTATGATATTAATACAAAAATTTAAGGATTTCTTGCTATTTGAGTTTTGTTCATTTGCTTTATTTAGTTATTCCTTGACAGTTTTCTTTTTAAATGAAAAACAAAAAAATATCAAAAAATTAGGAAAGAAAACTACACTGCATCCGACCTTCATTAGAGGAAATTTCAATCTGTATACTAGCGCCTTCTGTAGTTAGTTTTGCAAACTAATATCAGAGAGAAGTCAGACTACAACAATTTTACATATAAATCAGATTATGGAAAAAGAAGTACTGAACTCCGGTTGGTTAAAAATGTACATTATGAAAATTAAAATAGTAAACAAACATAAGGTGGAAATTTTTAATTGTTATTTTCCTTTTCATCAAAAAATGATATTGGAAAAGAAAATATAAACGTAACCTATACAAGGTATTATTATTATTTTTTTAAACCGTACTTAGTTTTATATATTTTTTTCTGTTTCTAATACAAACTTCTATGAAAGTTCCTCTTCAAATGTAGAAATAACCTGCTTTGTATTATTTACATTAACTTCAATGTTTCTTTCTAGGGCTTTCATTTTTTTGTTTTCTTTTACTGAGAAGCTCCTATATGCCCTTATCTCAAAGTATTGAAGTATTGATCTCAAAATATTGAAGTCACTATATGCCTTTATCTTAAAGTATTGAAGTCACTATATGGCCTTATCTCAAGTACAAACTATTGTAAAAATTCTGAATAGCTTCTTTTGTTTATGAATTTAAGGAATTTTATTTATACAACCGTTTTAATTGTTTGAAGTTTTTATCTTTCAATCATTGATGTCTTTCAGTATTATAATTATGAAAAAATATGTGAAGTTTTCACTCCATTTTACTGAGAGTATATTTTTAATTTATTTATTTTTGTAAATTTCAACTTCAATAATAAAACACTATAGAAATATAACTGTTTTCTGAATACTTGCTTTCTGTGAAATGTGATTCATTAAACCGCATATTATTACAATCTAATTAAAAATCATCTTTGATTAAGAGAAAACCTCACCCTTAAAATAGAAGAAAATTTAAAATAGCTTAATTATAAGAAAGTAATGTGTTTAGATACTTTTAAATCAAAAGCATTATATATAATAACACGAAATGCTCACTCATCAAACTTGATTTAAAATAATTCGTACTGAGTACATAATATGGAAATCGACAAGGGAATTATTAATTAAAAGGAATTTTAAAACAGCCTATGCTTACGATGTAAATCTTTGTAAAAATCTGAAAATAAGTAATATTGTATATATTTGAATGAAATTCATTTTTTCATTAAGCAAAATAGCATAATATTTGCTAAATTTTAATAAATTCGAATGTTAAAATTCATCTTCCCATAGATAAAAAAAAAAAAAAAAATTTTAATGTGTTTACAGCTCCGTCAGATACTTTCAATAAAACTTTCAATCAGTTATATACAACTTTATAATTGAAAACAAAGAAAATAATTTCAAGAGCAGCAAAAATCTGAAAAACAAGTAAAAATTGTATATATTTAAATGAAACTGACTTTTCATTAAACAAAATAGTATAATATTTGCTAAATTTTAATAAATTCGAATGTTGAAATTCATCTTCATGTACATAAAAAATTACAATGTGTTTACAGATCCCTCAGATTCTTTCAATAAAACTGTACGTCAGTTATATACAACTTAATATTTGAAAACAAAGAAAATAATTTCAAGCGCAGGTTTGGAATAATTTGTATTTCTCATCAAATCGTAATATGTGTTATTTACTAAAGAAAACAAACGTAACACATGTGATAACAAAGGCACCATAACTTTTCAAAAGACAGGAGAAGCCTTCAATGACATTCGTTTAAAACTTACATCAATCAGTATTAGATGAAAATTACTGAACTTTTACCACAAAACTTTGTATAGATGAGGATTCACATTAGGTTTACAAACTACAGGAAGTCTGAAGGGGATTGTTGATTGAATACAATGTTTGACAATCACTAACAACTAATCAATGTGCCCAAACAGAGTTATCGACTGGAACGCAATCACAAAGAAAAGAAAAATGTATAGAAGGTATTGAAAGACAAAATGTGTTATCTATGCTTTATTTACATTTATCGTGTATTTTTATGAGATTATCAGTGCTAGATTATAAAAGAAATGATTCAGAATTTAATTTGATGTGTGACATAGCATTGATTTAACAACAGTTATAATGTTCCTTTTCAAATACCGGGGATTCAACACTAAAATAGAAAACGTTTAAAAATGTTTGAGTAAAATAGATTTTTTGATTGGATTAAATATCTCTAAATTTAATTCAAATTAAATAAAATATTAATTTTGGTTTATTTCTTTTTGTTTATCAAATATGCTATTCGTTGATTACTTATTTAAAAAAACAATAAATATTACAATATTTTTCAAAAGTATTTCTTCTTATTATAAAATGAAAATTATCTATGTTTTTCCCAAAACTTATTTATGAAAATAAAGAATGAAAACTTCAAGCGTTTCTTTTTTTTTTTTCGAAACTTTGTAATTCGTGTATACTGTCAATAAATTGGTTGGATAATCTTTTATTTTTCTGTCCAAAAATAATTTTCGTGATTTAGAGTCTTAATAATTTCTTTCAGCTTAAATGATGGAGGTTTCGTTTCATCTTCCGGACAACCAGAGCCATCTATCGGAATTTAGAACAATACGCAATTCCAAATGTTTTATTCCTCTAGTTTTTACAAAAATTAATTTTTGGACACTTGATGTCGGTTAAATGAATTTCAGGGAATCATCTTTTACTAAAATAGGTAATTTCAAAAAGTTTTTGAAAAACATTTTTATTTCTATTGTGTATTACACAGAACAATTTGGGTGGATTACCCAAGTTTAAACAAAAAAAACAAAAAAAAAAAAAAACATTTAATAAAAAAAAAATAAAAATAAAAATATTTTTTAAATCTATTAAAATAGTAATACTAGTAACATTAAGTAATACTATTAAAAATATGAGATTTTCTTATTCCTTTGTAATTAACAGCTAATTTTAGCGGATATTTTTGATCAAACTGAACCATAATGTTTTTTCAAACTCATCAATTATTTAAAATTAATTTGCTTTTTATAATAAATATATATATATATTTCTACACGATTATTTTTCACATTATTTCCTTATGCAGGCTTTTCGTGCACGTAAATGACTCTGATCCTTAATATTGCAATACATATCGCCTCAAAATGTTTGTTATCAAATTAGGATCAGTATTACAAAAAATAAAAAAAAACTGCTTTTAATGCAAACTGTTTATTACTGCACCTAAGAAAAAAATTTATTCCAAAACAATGAAACAGGTTAATATAAAAAAAAAAAAAAAGACATAACAAATAGCTTTTATACTAGAGGTTTCAAAATCATTATTTTTATAAGTATATAAACTGAGTTTCCGACTAAAACGCAATCACAGAAAAAAATGTATGGAAGGTATTGAAGGACAAAATGTGTTATCTATGGTTTATTTACATTTATCACGTAGTTTATGAGATTATTATTGCTAGATTGTAAAAAAATATAATTCAGAATTTAATTTGATGTGTGATATGGCATTGATTTAACAACAGTCGTAATGTTATTCTCAACTAAATTGGATTGTTGATTGAATACAATGCTTGACAATCACTAACAAATAACCAATGTGTGCAAACTGAGTTTCCGACTGGAACGTAATCGCAGAAAAAAATGTATAGAAGATATTGAAGAACAAAATGTGTTATCTATGCTTTATTTACGTTTATCATGCCTTTTATGAGATTATTATTGCTAGATTATAAAAAATAATTCAGAATTTAATTTGATGTTTGACATAGCATTAATTTAACAACAGTTGTAATGTTATTCACGACTAAAATGTTTGTTTGCAGATATGCTATCGTTTTCAAATCCCGAGGATTCAACAATAGAATATATTAGCAGATTCATTGTTACTCAGAGTAATTTTGTAGCTATTTTAAAACAATTTTTCATAAGTAATATTAAACTGTCACTAAATTTATATGTTATTTAGTAAATGATATACTGGACTTCCTATCGTCTCGGATGATTAAAGTTTCATTTTATTGTCAGATTGGTTGAACATTTTTCTCCTAAAAATTTTTTCTAAATTTTTTTGTACTCCTCACTTATATTTTTTTTTAACGTAAATTTACCAAAATAAAAAAAATGTAACATTCTATGAAAATGGGCAAAACTGGGTCATATCTGCTAGTATATTTACGTATGTGAAAATTCTAAAATTCTTAATAATAGTTCATGATGTGAAATCTTTAAGATTAATCTGAAAATTTTGGTATTCATTAATTTTAGAAAATCTACAAAAAGATATGCATTAATAAGCTTCATATTTATGTATTAAGAAATCTTTCTGTAGAATGTTTCTTAATACAAACTATAACTTTCTAAATACAACTAATAACTTTTCTCCTTAGAACATTTTTTTTTTTTTTAACTTCATTTTCAAAATAAATAAATTGGGTCTTTTCAAGTTATTTTATACAGGAGGAAATAAATCCTACAAATTAAAAAAAAAAAAAAAAAAAAAAACTTATTTTAGTTTGGTATTGATAACTTACTACTATATATATCTGAAATGTTTATAGTTTTTTCCTAAGGAATTTAAACCTTCCTCACATATAACTGATGATAATAACTTTATTAATTAACTAATTTATTTATTAATCTTTATAAATATATTTTCATAAATTTATTTATATCATTTTTTTTAAACAAAAAACAAATATTTGTATTTCATCATTCAAATAATGAATGTATTTTCATTATTTTTAAAGAAAAATAATTTTTTTTTTTTTTAATACTTCGTGCTGTTTTGAATTTTTTTAAATTCTTTGCATTGAATATTTTAATCAGAAAAACCGTACCGATTTTTAATGGATTTCTTGAGCCTAGAATAAAATTATTTAATAGAAAAAATGTTAAATTGTTCTCTCAATTGTATTTTTATATATTTATTTCATATTAAAAAAGTGAGAGAGAGAAGAGGTAGAAATTTTTTACGTGATCATAAATATTTTTATCCAATTAGTTTTTCTGAAAGATGATAGATGGCGGCACTATATTGAACAATTTTCCAATAGGGTGACTGGCGTACCTATTACGGAGTACCAATAGGAATAAACCCCTTTAACCTCCTCATCTTAATTATATAGATTTACGATTAAAAAATGGCTGCTTAATGTTAGTATGTGATAAAAATAAAGTTACTAAAAATTTAAAAAATGGTGCTCTAAAAATTAAAAAATACTAAAAAAAGTTTTAAATTAAAAATAAAAGAATTTAAATTAAAAATTAGGTACAATTAGGACTTTTTCCGATACGGATCTTGAGAGCAGATGATCAGTCATCTTTTCGGTTTTGTTCCTATTGCACGTGTCCTTACATCGAGTACCTCGCCTTCAATTGCTTTTATTAAATTCATCAACCTTTTTATAGAATGTAAATTTCCACACAACTCATCCATCTCCATTCGCTGCTTAGTACTTGGCATAAGATGTCTCATCAGCTGGAAATAAATTCTTCCACTCGAAAATTCTCATTCTAAGGCTCATATCATTTTACTAATTACATTGTTATTGGATTTCACAGCAATAAATTAAACCTACCTTTGTTCCTATTTGACGTTTTCCTTAAATCAATAATTTCTCCTAGAAAAATAAAAACCAGTTACAGAAATATCAATCAAGCTAAATGCACCAATGCAACAAATTTAAACGAAAACCAACCTACAGATCGACCACCAATTGTGTGAAAAGTTTTTTTTATTTCCAATGGCAAGCTACAATAAGTAATAAAAAAAAGAAAAAAGAAAAAGAACATAAAAACAACAACGAGAATCGAAAGAAATCACATAGTGGCATGTTTAGCCCATAAGGGCCCTACTCTCTCAGTAACGACCCTACACAGTAGAGGAAACAAGTGCAGGGCAGACAGGAAGGTGAGATGAATCCATGTCCTCTCCAAGACTGCAGAGCATGAATTTTGAAAAGTTGATTGTGTGAAAAGTTAAACATCCTTTTTAAAATCTGAAACTGGTGAATCGATTATATGTTAGGAGTGCAAATCAAATTTACTCGTAGTAAAATAATTTTGAAAGAAAAGTATAATAGTTAATGTGGAATTTATTTTCATCTAATTTTTCTTTTTCGATATTATATAATTTAAAGTTCATCATTTTATATGCTTTAAATTACTCAAATCAAATTCCAGTTTTTCACTAATTCACAAACTAAAATTTAGAGCATGTATGAAAACTAAAAAAAAAAAATCAAACATATAAATAATCAAGGCGGTATCGAAATGAGATATACAAAACTTAGTTCGAGTATATAAAATGTTTATTTTTTCTATTTTGACAAAATTTAAATTATAAATTAGAAAAACATTTGTTAGGAGAATTTTAAAAATTAGATAGATAAATATCATTTTAAAAATTAACGGTGGAAATAAAGTTTATCCTTTTTTTTATCTCTGATGAGAAGAAAGAAAAAGATAAATAATCAGAATCTGTTCCAGGATTTAAAAAAAAAAATATATATACTAGATCGTATAATTTTTTCTATTGTCAACTTTATCCCAGTATTCCTTTTCTAAATTAACTGCATACTTGCAATAACTTTTCCAATATTTCTGCAATATTTTTTTCTTTCTAATGCAGCTGGCAAACACTTAGACAGCTTGGTCTTGGACGCCTTAAGGCAAGCGCTGCACAGACGTTACTCACTATGCATTACCCAGGGGGCTCGTGTAACTTGAAGATAAGCTACGGAAGCAGAGTAACAACGCCCCCGCAACGCTCTACGAGAGTATTAGACCTAGGCCTACGGTTTAAAGTGGATTCCGAACCAGTACAAACATCCATGGCACAGCCGGGACTCGAACTCGAAACCTGTGGTACCGAGCGCCAGCCACTCGACCATTCAGGCCCCTATATTTCTGAAATATACTGGTAATGATTTCTTCTGATATGCTATGCAAATTTCCGTGTAATATTGTGGACAAAAATATTTTTTTTTTAATTCGACCCATGCATATTCAATTGTCTCCATGTTACAGTAATAGGGAGCCTCAAAATAAAATGTCCGTATTTTTCAATCATAATATTAAATTTGAACGCCTCAACTTTCGATGTATTTTTTTTCACGAATTTTAGCAATTCTACTTTCCTACATGATAAGCAAAAGAAATATCATTTATTGAAAGCCAAACCAATATTAAATCTCTTTCTGAAGAATTCGGGGGTGAAAATAAAAGGATGGAATAAAACCAAAGAAATTAAAATAAAAATTATAAAATCGAAAATATATAAAAATCGGTTCTGATTTTGGCCTTTTTTTTTTGTGTGGATAATTCATTTACTTTCCAGCAGCACTCATCATGGCTCCTACCGTTCAGCATAATCCCTATGTGTACTTGTGTTTTTAAATGAGTTCATACTCTGTTTATTTTTCGATAGTTTTGGCATCGACAACTGGTCCCTAATTGTACTGAATTTAAGTTTAACTTTTATTTCTTTTATTTTGAATTTTACTTTTATTATTAGTATTTTTAATCTTTTTTGTGAGTACCATTTAACTTGAATTTTTGAAACTTTATCTTGTATTTCTACTAACATTAATTAAGCAGCCAATTAAAATGTGAAGCATATCTATGAATTAAGATGAGGAGGTTTAAGGATATTTCCCCCTGTTGGTACTTCGTAATCGGTACGCCAGTTGCCATTTTGTATTAGAGTATTAGAGTAAGGTGCATTAGCAAAAAAATGATCACCGAAATATATGGAAGATTTCGATATTACATTTATTAATTAAAATTATTGCGAAATTAAATATAAATTAATTTATTTTTCATAACGAAATAAATTTTTCAGTTAAAGTTAATTAAATTTTTATTAATTATAAATATTAAAACCTTATGTATTTTTAATTAACATTTTAAGTGTATTTTCCATATATGCGTTTTAATGAATATTATTAAATTTTAAATTAATATATTTGAATGAGAAGAATTAACGAAGAGCATTTTATTATAGTTTGAGAGCGCATTTTAAATGGAATAGAGTATTTAAAATGAAAAAAGTTTTTTTTTTCCCCCAGCTTTATCACTGGCAGTCTTTGCTGAAGTACATAGGGAAGGAAATAAGCAAGATATACTATGAGTACTAAATAAATGCCGACTATATCCAACGCATTTTTTTCTGCAAAAGTGCGTGATATAATGAGGAGAATAGTGTAATAAAAAAATTACAGTTATTACAAAATTCATACCAATTATATTTTATAGTATATTTAATTTAAATAAACTGTTGTTGTTCTAATGCAGTTGTCAATTCAGAGACAGTTAATCTTTATGCCATGCAAGGCTGCACCACTGTTACTCATTTAGCACTACCCAGGGGACATGTGTAACTTGAAGATAGGCTACGGACGCGATTCACACTATCCCCACCTCTACGATCGTATTAGACCGGGACCTACGGTTTAAAATGGATTCCGAACCACTACAAACATCCATTGCACCGCCGGATTCGAACCCGAAACCTATCGTACTGAACGTCAGAGAGCTAGCCACTCTTGCCAATTAGGCCCCAATTTAAATAAACTAATTCGAATTATTCTAAATAATTTAATTATATCACAACATGTAAATTTTAAATACTTTAAGTGATTTCCTTCATACCACAAAAATTTTCTTTCAGTTTAAACTGATATTTTCAAGCCGAATACTTTGACTTGAAGTCCCATGGCATTAGAACGGCAAATATTGTTCGACCACCGATTGTCTGAAAAATTAGCCCACATGGCAAAATTGGAAGGAATTAAACAGGGAGGTGAAATAGAGAAAATTATTTTGAAAAGGACTTAAATTATAAAAAAAGAAATAATTTTAATTTTTTAACAGTTAAAAATCTAAGATGCATAATATCAAAAGAAAAATTCGATGAAAAAAATTTCAAAAATAACAAACTATTTTCTTTCAAATTTGCTTTTTGTAGTTCATATATCGGACTAGCATTTCTAACAACTAATCTATTTTTGCTTTTTAAACAGATATTTACCTTTCAACACAATTTGTAGTCCAACTATTTATAGCAAATTCAGCATTACTTAAAGTGCTCCTGGGTGGAGGACTTCTTACAGCCCTCACAATTTGCCATTAATTTTAAATGAACACCCCAGTAGTAGCTTTAATGAGAAACACTCATTAAGGGAGGGAATCCTCGAGTCTTCTGTCCAAATGGAAGGACTTTTAATGCCAACAAGTTTATTGTACTCAAGAACTTACGAGTTGGCCTCCTGGTTGGGGTTTCACACCAAGCAATCTCATTTCGAAAACCCCAATATTCTATTCACAAGTCCGTTCAGATCAAATATTAAAAATAATGTTTATTCTATCAATGGTGTGAGGGGATTGTGAGAAAATCGATCGTATGTGCTCGATCGATCGTGTGTGCCGCAATTCTTGCTTTTGCACTTGCATGTTAAACTCTACACACGCTGGCAATTTATTTTTTTTTTTATCCCAATTAACATACAATTTCGATTTTTACTGTTACTGAAAAGATGAACCATTACATTATTTTGTTTCTGTTGCCAATTACTCTACATTATACAACCTGAGCATGATGAACTGCAAAATAGATATAATATTACTTTTTATATGAATTAGTAAAAGAAAAATATGTGTAGTGAAATTTCACATGTATAATAGATTGGTTTTTCGTGGATATGAATGTTGTAATTGTGTAAGTTGTGAAATAATGTACTGCGATGAGGGCTGTATAATGATGAATCTTTTTATCGTATCATATTTATTTAAACAAATGTTACTAAGATAGAATATAGTGGATGTATAAATTCAGAAATTGGTCAACTGATACTTTATCTAATAGAATAATTCCTAAATGCATCTGCCTAAAAATTGTTTTTACAATTAAGTTCCTATATATATATATATATATATGTGAGTGTGTGTGTGCGTGTGTGCGTGTGTGTGTGTGAGTGTGTGTGTCTGTATGTATATTAATTTATAAAGCATTCTGATTTTTGAAAAGAAGATTATGATTTATTATCTGCTGGAAGTCTTAGGCAGATATGTTTGAACAGGCAGCTACTTCTTTCTTTGATTATCTTAGATATAAAAAGAAATGGTAAAAGTTACAACAAAATATACCTCAGCAACAGCGGCTACTTAATTCTTCGAGACGAGAGGAGCTTTCAAGAGAAAATCAGTTCTTTACGATTAAAAAATTACAGGACGAATTATTAAACATCCTCCTTATCTTGAAATGCAAAGATTCTTTTCTGTATGAAAAGATCAATAGATGAAGAGGAATCACTTGACATGTGGGACTACATGCAGAAATACGTCTCCTAAAGTATCCCAAACCTCATTCGGGTTCAAGTACGGAAAACATGCTGGCAAACCATATGTACAATTTTGCTTCCATATGAAAGTGATTCTTCACCAACAGTACTCTGTGTGACTTATCTTAATAATATAGTAAGAGGAAAGCGAAAGAAAGAATAGCACAGTAAGGAAAAAAAAAGTACACATTTTAATTCCATATGAGTACTTATGAACAATTGGATCAAGTATGTCATATCGATATAACCAAGAAGTAACGGTTCTCTTTGAGACGACATTCAATTTAGGCTATCGAATGATATACCTGCACAGACACATATATTGGACCCACAAAATCTCTTTCATGATATGATTGGAATAATAGCCGCTTCCTACCGCCCACTAAACCCCACCGCCACACTTCTTGAATCACTTTGTAAACAATATCTGGACTGGTCAATAAAGAACACACATCTTAATTTACTTGCACTCCAGTTAATATTTACGCAGGTCAATTAAACCTTTCTTATCAAGGGCATGGTGTGATGGCACTTTAACTGATTGTTGAGTTTATGATAGTGTGATGTAGATAATCGAAGTCTCAGTACCAATGAATATGAAGTTACCATCGAAATTTCATCGGATCAGTAAAATCACAGCATCAGCAAAATGTTGGCCAAAATCCTTCATACGTTTGCTAGACTGTCTCTGAAAAACAAAATAGAATTTGAAGTATCAACACTTCAATGAAATATTCAAAGGCATTTTTACTTCAGATCAAAAAGATTTTAGAAATATTAAAAATATTCATAACTATTTATATTTTAGAAGTTATTAGGAGAATACAACCGTATATTTAAGTATAGAAAACTTAATGTATGATTTAAAAAAAATTTTCAAAAGGGATATTTTAGTGATTTTTTTTTTGTAAATTTCTTAATCAGTAGAATATTTCCCAAATGAAATATTAAAACACTATTAATAAAATTTTCGAACTAGTACATATATACATATGTTTCCTGAAGATGAATTGAGAACAATTTCAGACTGGAAAGTTATGGTAGTAAAATATGAAGTTATCAACTATGTTTTAGTCCTGATAAGATCTTTATAGATTTCCTTATATTCAGCAGCTAAGCACTGATTAATTTCTTACTAGAATCCAAGATCTCATTCAACATTCGGATCATTTGGAGGCGAAGGTACGAAATGGGATTCATATTTTTTTTTTTCTTTTGTCTCGACACGGCAGATCCGAGTGGATCTTTTTGCGAAGAATTAACAATTTTCCAGCTTACGAAAACTTTGCAGGAGGCTGTGCATTCTAGAAACAGTTGTCAGCACTTCTCTCTTGAGAATAATGGAAGACACGGGTGATGGGCCGATTGGCATACCAATAAACTAAACTTGATTTCAAAGGGACTGTTTGAAAGCTCCCAAAGAGATATTCGGAAATTTTTTCAGTTATGCTTGCAATCCAGCATTAAACAACTGTTTCATGTTACTATAAAAATATAATCGTACTTAGTGGTAACTCATGAGTTAGTTTTTATTCTGTCAATGATATTATCTAATTCCAATGAAAAGATCTAAATTCTTCAAAAATGACTAAGCATAAAAATATGTAGATTTTCTATACCAATGAATAATTTCCCCCATCGCCACAAATTGAATCACATCAGTTAATTCACAATTAAAAATGTAAAAATTATCTCTATTTTATCTTTACAATATATATATTTTTTTTTATTTCCAATAGCAGATTATGAACAGTTACAGCAAAAAAAGAACAGAGAATATAACAAAACATACTGAAACAGAGTTCATTAATCTAACATATCTCTTGCCTCCCAATATCGCTCGGCTAGAAAAGTCTTGCCCAGAGCAGGACAGTGAAGCTTGCGTAGAGTCCATGGCCTCTCCAGAGTGCACAGAGTGCATATCGGGGAAGGAACAATTTTGAGTCTGTAAAGATGGTTTCGCAGGCAGATATGTCCGGCGGCTAGTCGGTAACGAGCGATTGCTCTACGCCTTGGACCATTGCATAGATTTGGGATGGGCATTCTTCCAGGACTTTTAGGAAACGCGGTTATAGAGGTCTTCTTGAGCGTGGACTTTAAATGATCTTTTGATGAGATATTTGAGGAAGACATAAGGCCAAGTTGTAGATCTTTTAGCCACCAAAAAGTGTTACCAGGTGCACCACGGGGGAGGTAGATCTTACTGCGCACCCTCTTTACAATATTAATATAAATATGTTAATTTTAAGTTTTAAAATATGTATTTAATATGTTTTGTTTTTGTCTATATGTTAATTTTTTTCATTATACAACCAAAAACACCCTTAATGAACAATCGCTGGTAATTAGTCTCCAGCACTGTTAAGAACAAGTGGAACTAGATATTTAGAAGGTATGACAAATGAAACAAATAAATGAGCCCAATTTATATCAAAGTTATAAATGATTTTTTTAAATTATACTACCCAAACTACAGGCTCTGGATTATAAGTTGTAAATTATAAAGATGTTTGAAATGATTTCATGTTTTTATCTGCTTTTTTCACATATTTATATATTGAACCAATCTCCATTGGTGATGATGAAGTTTAAGAAACAATTTTCTTTCCACATTTTCCTTTGTGCGTTTGTCACTTTATACTTTTGGTATATTTGAAGTTCAATTTATTTTTTGCATATTTATATTTCTCCATTTATTTTTTTTTTATATTTCCAATTTCTTGAGGAATAATTTTTGTATCTTATCCAGTGAAGGAGATAGGTTCGATGGCGCCCCTAGGCCGAAGTTAATCTGACGCCTTTATATATAATAATAATAATATTAATAATACGAATAGTAATAATGGATTCGAATTAAATTTATGTATTTTATCATATAATTAAATATGGTGAATAAATATTTTGTGTTATAATGATGAGCAAACAAACGCTGCATTTAGATTTTTTTATGAAAAATCTAACGTCAATAGATAAATGCTATACTTAACGAAAAAATTTTTTTTGTACCTATTTGTTAGACATTTTAATTCTTATTACTTACACGAATAATTATTTTAAGAAATAATTCTGCCCTTTAAATATTAACATCTTGAGGTTGTGAAAGCAAGAAAAGAAGCATTAAAAAATTCGGTCTTACAGTTGATAAAAAAACAAAATCGATTTCAAATTTTTTGCCGCCTCGGAAGTCTTGGAACCCCTAAAAATTTGCCGCCCTGGGCCCGGGCCTCGTGGGCTCTAAGCCTAAATCCGTCACTGATCTTATCATTGATTGATAAATATTTGTCTTTTGTTTAATTTTCTTCAAAATTTTCAAATCATTTATTTATATATTGACTAATATTATTCTTTTCAAAATTGATCTCACATAAATTTATTTGCGAAATTTAAATAATTAAAGGCTTACTTTTT
Source organism: Caerostris extrusa (assembly GCA_021605095.1). Lineage (NCBI taxonomy): Eukaryota > Metazoa > Arthropoda > Arachnida > Araneae > Araneidae > Caerostris > Caerostris extrusa. The sequence goes on along the minus strand of BPLR01013735.1, from coordinate 363 downwards.
AATGAAAAATAGGTAAAACTTAAAAGGAACTTTTATTCACATTGTGAACCTCAATTTTCTCTTGGGGCATTTCTTGGTTATTGATTTATATTTTTTTGTTTCATTCACTGTGATATTTTTTGTTTCATTCTAGCCATGTTACTTAATAATGTATGTTTTATATGTGCTACAGTATGTTCCTTAAGCTAATTCCAGAAAGAAAATAGATATAACTTATCATTGTAACTCTGAACTCCAAAGATTTGACCCGATTTTTATCTCCAATTTGCCCATTCTTCAAAACTCTGGAAACAGTGGAAAGCATTTTATTTCAATGCTTGAAATATGTTGAATCGAGAAACAAGCCAATAAGTGCTTTCGGAT
>BPLR01013734.1:0-193487 GCA_021605095.1 Caerostris extrusa | reverse complement strand
TGCGTATGTAAACAAGAGAGAAAGATACTTTTGTAAATATGGAACTGTATGTAACCAAGATCAGTTTATAAATCTGATTCCTCTCTTCCCACTATGATTAATGTAAGATCTTATTTTTTGTGTTTCCCCTATGTAACAATCATTTTGCTTTTGTAAATAAATAGCGTCTTTGCCGATACCTCGAAGTCAAGTTAGTAAGTAAGTATATAAAATTAAATTCCCACTCCCTCCATCTGAAATATTATTATTAAAACTTTTAAAATTAATTGCATCCCAGCTAATGTCTCTTATTTTCTCAAATGGGGATAAAAAAGCATCGTTTCGTAATATATTTCTCTATATAAATCAAATCTTTTGAACCAGTTAAATTATATCAAAAACTGAAATTTTCCATCTAGAATAAATTTAATATTAAAAAATAGGATTATACATTACTTTCTCTTCATCCATAAATACTACTACAAACTACTACTAAAAAAAAAAAAAAAAAAAAAATTTATTTTATTAACTTTAATCGCAATCTATTTTACCAGCAGTTTTTATTTTCAGTGAAAAAAAAAATATCCATTTTTTTATTCGAAAGTTGTAGTTTATTTAAAACCTAATTTACCAATTTTTGCTTTGAAACTAAATCTACAAGAGATATTTTTTTTCTTACAGAAGCACACGGATTTCAAACATTTATAACATTATTTCTGTTGTTGTTATCACGTATTACCTGAAGAGTACAAGAAAAATCAAATATTGTGGTGCTCGCGAATTATATTCATTGCCATTTCGGAGTATAATTCCTCTTCAGAGGGAATTGCTCTGACTGTTTCCGATCGATTGGCGGGTGCAACAGCTGGGCAATCAAATACATAATGAGGAGTAAGCTTAACATCAGAGCAGTTGCTACATTTTTGGAATTTCTTAACAGCTCAAAACCTCCATATTTTTTGCTGTGTTTCATCTTTTGTAATCTTGTGAGACTAGTAGCGTTTTCATTTAGTCCTGTAATTTGTATATAGTTTAATCTTAGAAAGAACTACAAGTTTAGATTTTGCCAAGCCATTTACATCTCTGCAAGTAAAAAGGTATGGCAGTCTGATCCAGATTTCTGGCCTTCTTGCCAAGAAATCTACAATTTTTATTAAATTCAAATCCGCATGAGCAAGGATTCTGATAGCTTATATCTGCTTTCCTGAAATTCCAGGAGCATTTAACTTATTTGACGACTTCAACTTGGAGGTCCAGATTTGTAATGTGGTATTTTCAGGACAATCCCCATTGTGTCTTAAGTAATTTATAGCTGTAATGTCTCTGGCTAATTCAGTTCCATAAAATCTTTAAATTTACATATTTTGGCAAAATTATTGAGGTTGTTAGCTCAAATCCTTCAGCATGTCCTATCCGTAAACCTTTTTAGTTTAATGAAGCAGAAACTCTGGTTGGGCTGTTTTTCGTTGAAATCACCTAATACTATAGGTTTAGAACTAAGCTGTTCAATACTTCAATATTTATGGATCCATGTATTATCTGAAAGGGGCTTGAATGGCTGAGTGGCTAACTCTGGTGCTCGGTACCACAGGTTTCTGGTTTGAATCTCCGGTGGTTCAATGGATTTTGTAGTTTTCGGGAATCCACTTTCACCGTTGGTCCCGTACTACCAGGATCGCAGAGTGTTGCGTAGGTATTGTTATTCCGCGTCCGTGGCTTATCTTCAAGTTACACGCGCCCTGGGTAATGCAAAGTGGTAACGTCTGTGCAGCTTTGCCTTAAGGCATTGAAGACCAAGCTGTCTAAGTGTTTGCCAGCTGCATCAGAAAGAAGAAAAATGTATTATCTGGATGGTAAACGTTAGTGATGGAGACTGTGCTCTGGCAGATAGATTTCAGCATCTGTAATGCTTCGGAAGAGCTGCCCGCCTTCATCAAATGTGATTTCCTTGAACTTGATCTCAGATGTTTTTATGAGCATAGAAAATCCACCCCCAGCTCCATCTTCACGATCTTTCCTAAGGATTGTGCAGCTCATGAATTTCATCCTTTTGCTCAGTTTTGTTTCCTGTGGACATGCTAAATGTATTTTCTCGTAGAAGGCATTGAAGCTCATAAGTTTTCTTCTGAGTCCCATTTATGTGCAGTTGAAAAAATATTACGCGTTGTCCCAGTAGCATATTTATCCTCAAGAGCATTATTCACACGCACGTTACCTATTTCCATAAAGAGAAGGGCTGCCATGCCTGGAGATGTTGGATTTCTACCTGTTGGTCCGCGAGAGCCATTTTATATCCCCACCAGTGGAAAAACCGATGGAGGCATTCTCAATCCGCCACTGAGCGAAAATGTAAGGGTTATAGGCTCACCCAGTTGGTTCTTTCTTTTATACATCATACTTCTAAAGAAAAACTATGAGGCTCAAAGTTTTATAAGCAAAGAAAATACACCAATCAAAATTATGCTATTTTCAATCTGAAAATACAATAATTTAGGTTTATGATGCATATTATAATTTAAATTAAAATGATCTTACTCAAGAAATAAATTAATCAGTGCAACGTACATAATATTTAAAATTTATATTAGTAACGTTAGTAATAATAAAATCATATCTATTTTTTTACATATTTCATATATATTTTTACAATTTTCCTTTTATTGAAAATTATTCACTTGCATTCAGGAAACGAATTTTACATAACCATTTAAATAAGAATGTTTCAAAGTATTGAAATTGTATAGCATTACTTTTTTTAGAGTAAAAATGATTGCCATAAATATCAATTGAAATATTAAATGGACAATGAGTGAAATTTCAAAATCTAGTTTGTTTATTTAATCTAATGAAAATTATTTCTCAATATTTTATTAAAATATTTGAAATCCCAGTGTAATCAGTTGATGTCTTTAATCAGTCTATAATGATCTTACTTTAACAATGAACCTTCTATTTTTTGCTCGCTTATAAAAAATGATAACTGAATTAAAAAACATTTTTATCATATTTGAATTTAAGAAATTTAAATGAGATTAATGTTTTTATAGGATAATTAATTTCATTTGAACAAATCATGTTTTGATTGAATGATTTTATGAACTTTTTAATGGAATACTTAAACATTTAAAAAAAAAAATATTAATCATGGCGCAATTTTTTATCACATTACTTTTAAATGTTATATACAGTTCAATAATTAAAAATCTCTTTGTAATGGAGCTGCTCCACTAAAGTAATATATATATAAAAGATAAAAAAAAATTAAGGATGAAGATATTGATTGGTGATTTAAGATTGTTTATAAATTTGTCAAAAATTACTAAACACATTTTTAAAAAATTTCATTACATAAAATTTGGAACTCCTATTTATTTTTTTTACATTCCTGAATTAATATTTCTCATCTATTACATAAAACTTTATATTTAAGAGATTTAAAATGGTAATATTCAAAAAAATCGTTTATTCAAATCTCACTTTTTTAAAAAAAATATCTCAACTCATTCTTTATTCCCTCAAATTCTTTAAAAAGATTGACTTCAGAAATATGTACTTTTAAAACAATATTTGCAAATGCCTTCATCATTAATTAAGTTGCAAATTTATTTACTTTTATGCTCTCAATTTTTTTCTTTAAAGATAAATTTGCTTTGTTTTAAAATTGTATTTCTTCTGTTTCAGAGGTTATTTAATATTTATGCGCAAACTATAGTCGATTATACAATTTATAGACAATGCTAGAACGTTTATATATAAATTATCAATTTCTTGTTAAACTGTCTTAGAATTACAATTAAATTCAAAATTAATATTTCGAAGATATTTAACACATTTTATCTACGGGATTAAATGTTTTTAAAAAGATTCAATTCTTTAAAATATCTTTATATTTAAATATTTGAAATCTTAAATCTTTCTTTTAATATTTATTCTTTTAAACTCGAAGTTATTTCGTTTCAAACACAGTTTTAGAATAAGAATTTTGTTTGAATTTAGGTTTATTACATTTATATATACACTTACAAATTTGTTATACTTGGCATATAAGTTTCCATACTTATGTAATATTTTCATATTTGCAGGCATACTATTAAGATATTTTTACATCTTTTGTCAGCTGCAGGTTGTGAAAGTGATATCTTCTAATAAAGCAGAAGATGCAGTAATTTCCCGATAAAAAATATATTTATTTTGAATTACAAATATTTGTATAGTTAATATTATATATATATATATATATATATATATATACAGTTGTGATCCTGTAAAATAAATCACTATTGATCATTGACAAAGGTATTCATTAGAAATTCTTGAATTAAGAAAATTAAGTTCAATTTCTCGTACCTTTAATTTCTATGTTTTCACTATATTCATATAATTTTCAAAATATTTTATAATAAAATCATTTGAGATATCTCAGCAACCACTTGAAAATAAATAGTTCATTTAACATTTTTTTCTACTAACATTGTACTGAATTAATTATGTATGATGTGGTAAAAATTCCAGAAATTTTCTAATTAGCATATATTGATCAGTAATCAGTAATAAAAATCAGTGATCAGTAATCTAATTATCAAGTAACGCTAAAGTAATTTGCAGTTTTAACTTCCAAGTGCTAAGCATTTTACGATATTTCAAAATAAAGGAATTCATGTTTTCTAAGTGTGTTTCGATTTAGAAAAATTAATTTTATTTAGACAGCGGATAACTTTGATACGCAGCAGAATTTTAAGGAAAAAATAGTTATGAAAAATGATGTCTTATATTATTTTTGTTATTACCAGAATTGAAATTAATTATATTTTAAAATTAGATGTTGAGTTATATTGTTGAAATCGGAAATTAAAGTGCAATCCTAATAAACTTATTCAGTAAAACAATTTCAAACATTAACAATATTGTTTTAAACCAATATTCATTTATAAACATTTTTTTCTATGTTGTCGTCGTGAATAAAATCTAAGACTTATTTTAATCACATACTTTTTAGTTATGTTTTAAATAAAATTAGTTGCCAATTACGCTTCATTTACAATTTATGTTTGTGCATGAATTTATTTTGAGTGTTTTGAAGAATTAATATGATAAATGGTTTGATAAAAATCATTTAAAGATGTTTATCGTAGATGCTGAAAAAATTTTTGCCAAAAATTTTTTCATAAAGAAGTATTATCAGGGGCATACCCAGTTTCCATAAATAGACAACGAGCTCAATGAAAATGATTAAAATTATTTTTAAATATGTTTTATTAGTTTAAATTTTTGATATATTGAGATTTTAAAAGTAAATTTTATTTTAGAAGCAAAATATTTTTGAGTTTTACTAAGTTAACATTTTACTAAGTTAACATTTTACTAAGTTTACATTACTAAGTTTAGTTAACTATTTACATCATTTTTTTAAAGAAGAAAAAAAAATTAATTGGAAATTTTACTTATTGTAATAATTTTAGTCTTTTATTAATACATATAATTAAACAAATTATATTTGTACAAATTGTTTTTTTTTGTATATGCAATCGGAAAAAATTATATTGTTATATATGTGTATAATATTTTTAAAGGCTTACTTCATAAACATGTACTTTTACAATACTATTCTAAATGTGTTGGATATGATTAAATTTATTGAACACATGATGTGATGCAATTTTTTCTTTAAAAATATAACTGTTTTCTTTAAAACTTACAAATAAAATATTCAAAAATACAAATTTAATATTCTTATATTAGAATCTTTAATATGTCCCCATATTGAAATCATTGAAGTATCCTAATATTGAAATCGTTCCTTGAAATCATCATCCTTTTTAAACTCAAAATTTGTCATTCCAACAATTTTGTTTTAAGCATAGCTTTAGGATAAGAAATTTGCTTACCGGCAAAATGAAGTATTATAAATCCTCTGCAAATAATTTGCGTTCAGCTTTGTTTCAATTTTGTACCCTAATCTCTACGTGGGAGATATCTTTATCTTATTTTCAATGCATTTTACTACAAAAGGATTTGAGAAATGACACCATCCATCACCATTCACTTCCACTAGAAGGAGTTTTTTGTACAAGTTTTGTAATGAATTAATTATGTTTCATGAGAAATATAATATAGTGATGGGAAGTAATCTAATGATTAGTAATTTTTTTCCGAAATTAGTCGTGATAATTTTTAATGATGAACATTTTACAATATTATAAAATAATAGTATAATAGGATGTTTTTAAGTTTTTTTATTTAAAAAAATTACTTCATTTAGATATCAGACAAATTCATTATACAGAACAATTACAAATAAAAGATTTATATAATGTAGAAATCAATTTTATTCCCGCATTTTTTACATTTGTTTTATTTTCCAGTACTGATGTAAAATTTCACTTGAAATTAAAAATAAATTATTATTGTAATGTGCGTGTTAAGTAATCAGAATGTTATTGTGGTGGTTGAGTTGAGATACTTCAGTTACACGCTGGAAAACTCACAGTTTTATTTACGCAGGCTCAAACAACACACGCATATATTTAAAAACATGCTAAAAGACATAATTATAGCTTCGTGGAAGTCCTCAACTTCGAGCTGGAACACTCGGTTAAGCGCATGGTGAGCAAAACATACTTCCTCTATGGGTAAGACGTTGTAGACTAACTGAACTCTTCTCAACGGGAGTTCTTATTTTTTTACACTATTTAAATTTTTAACTATTCAATCGTATTTCAGTTCCTAAATCTCACCTCGATTTGCACTTACCAGTTCAACCAATTTGCACAGTTATGGTACCAGTTATTGTTCACAGGTACGGCCTCTTGCGACAATTTGATTATAGTTAAACCTTACCTGACAAACATTCGCCCTCGAATGAACTACTACAGTTATAAAGTAAGATAATCATAATAAACATCATTTGTAATTTAAAGAAATCATGCACATAATTATCAAACTACATACTCAGCAATGACTAAATAAATCAATTAAATCAATACACATAAGAAATCAGTAAAGAAATATAAATCAATTAAATGCAATGTAAACAAATCAAATCACTTATATAAATCAGTAGCAACACAATAAAATCAATTAAATCCAAAGCTTAATTAAATCAAATCAGTTAAAGATTAATTCACTTTTTTATTGAATTATCTTTTTCCGCAGTAAATTGTCTTTATACAAGCACGTCTTGGATTACGTCTTAGATCAGAGCCACTAAGTTCATTGTCTGAAAAATCAGTAAGTTCATCTGACGAGTCCTCTCTATCAGAATCAGTTTGATTCGACCATGCCTTCAACTGGCTTACATGTGCTGTAGTAGAGTAAGAATGTCCTTTGCTCTTTTCTCCAAGTTGAGTAACTCTGTAGGTATCGCTTGGTAGCACATCAGTTATAATTAAAGGATCTCGATATTTTTGTGGTTCTCCTGTCGGTATCGTAGTCTTTTTCATAATCCCAACTTGTCCTGACTTGTAAGTGGTAGTTCTGCATTTTTCTTGTCGCAAGCATCCTTCGTCTCTTTCTGCATATTTTCTATCCGCTCGCGAGCCGAGGTTTGAAACTCCGCAAGATCAGCCCATCCATCTGCACTCTCATGAGCTTGTTTTCTTAAAATTCCATCGTTGAATCTTGGTGAGTAACCGTGTAGCATTTGGAAAGGAGTATTGTTGGTTGTTTTGTTTAAGGCATTGTTTAGACTTATTTCCAGTTCTTTCATTCTTAAGTCCCAGTCTTTGTGTCTTTCAAATTCTTCTTTTTTTTTTTTTAAAAATGAAAATGATGTTATCTAATTCAAGGTCCCCTTTGTATCATAAGGACTTGTTCATCAACGGGCATAGTTAGATAATCCTCCAGATTCCTTTCAATCAAAGCTTTAGTATTCAGTAGTGGCCCTAAGACATGGTGCATTAATCCCTGAAACTCGGTTGGTGCATTAGTTAACCCCAAAACTATTCTTTCTGTCTTAGTTAGTGTCGTACACCCTAATTCACTCAATTCCATTACAAAGCAATCCTTAAACTCATTGACTAATTCTAAAATTTCCCTTTGGTGTTCGTTCGTCAAATCTAATTTCGTTCATTTCGATTAAACGCATATTTTCCTTTATTACATTCACGTCTAACTCATTACTCTTCCTACAATAATGCATTCTCATTCCCCATATTAATAATTGGAACTACGGTTTCATCATCTTTTATTTCAAACAAGGAATCACAACACCCTTCTTTTCCCTCTATAATTACTAAGTCGTCATTCACCAAAGTTGTCTGAGCTCTAACAAAATTCACCGAAATTTCTTTCAAGTATCACTTTACTAGATGTTTTCACTTTTTTTTTTTATATCCGAATTCTTTTCAAATTCCATGTTAACTAACGGGCTATCCTCTGCGTAATAAATATGGAATTTATTCCCAATACGAGCAAACGATATGTCTTCCCGATCCAGAAAAGATCTTCCAATTAATAAATCGTGAGGTAAGGCGTCGTCTCTAACAATAAGACGACCCTTCGAGATTTCGACCCTTTTTACTTTAACGTCATCCAAAGAAAATATGGACGGTCGTCTTTCCTAGCGCTCATGTTGCACACATCTTAATATTCCCAAAAGCATACATTACATTTGAAGCTGGGTCTATTTTTAACTCTAGTCTCTTCGCTACGGAATTCCTACAAATGACGCTCCCAGTATCAATCAGAGCTGCAAACTCCAACGGAAACTTGTTTATCCTCACAATTTTAATGTAAGATGATCTTTACCCATTCCGCCCTCACTATTAAGCTATGATCTCTTTTTGATACATGGCTACATTTCCTACATTTCGTTCAATTCCTTCTCCTCGCCTGTTAATACTCTTCTCTCTATTAATTCTGTCAAATTTATATTTTTGTTTTTGGGCCCTCTCTAACGAAATGTGTATTTTCGTTACAATCGAAACTTTTCTTACTACCTGTATTGGATGCCGCCATTGTGTGTGACCGCTGTATTTATTATTATTACTTCCGGTTGTAAATCATTCGTTCCTGAAATTAGGGTTGTTTTTATTATATCCTGCCGGTTCATTCAATGGGGATTGCGGTCTAGATCTAAACTCGTATTCTTTTTCATATACATGTTGCTTAGTTTTTGAATTTCGGTAAATTACTTTCATTTCTTACATTTTCATATTGATCTAATTTATCAGCTAATTCTGATGATTTAACTATTCTCAACCACTCGTCCACAAAGGGTTCTTTTTTACTTCAACAGGAACTTTTCTTTTTTAATTGATCTGTTATAATTAACTCCTAAGACTATCAAAGTCATTCACATTAGTACAGCGTAACCACTCATCGAAATAGTTTTGTAAACTCATGCCCGAAATTTCTCTATGTATTTTTTTGATAATTTGGCGTGAACAAAGAACTTTTTTGGAATTTATCCTGGCTTAATTTAAACCTTTTAATAATAAATCTTTAATATATCCATAATTATTCGAAAGTTCTTCCGGAACTCTTGCGATAATTTGGTTAATCTCATAGGACAATAATTTAAATAAATGACTAACCCAATTCTCATTACTTAAATTTAAACGTTTCGTTTGTCATTCAAACAACATTATTTAAAAACTTATATCTACATCCTTAATTTCATATGCATTTGCATTATTTTAGTTATCCTGCATTTACCAGAAATTTCATTTACGTTTCTATTTTCTCTTGACACATTACTATTTTGTACTTTTAATTTCTAATTCAAATTGTTTTTATAATTCGCACTCCTTTAACATTTCTTCTCTAGTAGCAATTATCGTATTTTTTAACAAATCACGCGTAAATTCCTCATCATAATCTTTATTTTTAGTAATTAACTCTTTAATTTCGACAACAACTGCGTTATTGGGTAATTTTACATTTAATTCTACCGCTAAAGAAATTAAATGTACCTTTTTCGCTTTTGCGAGATATGTCATTTCTTTTTACACACTTTTTTTAAATTTTTAACTATTCAACAGTATTTCAATTCCTAACAGTTTAGCACATAAAATCAAATTCTTAAAATCTTTAACACAACTTCATACAGAAATTTACTCCTCAACAATTTTACACAATTTAAAAATATTATTTGCACCAACACGGAGTTTCTAGAAAATCATAACACATACCTTAAATCGTTTGGAGTAGGCCTTGAATTCTGCTAACCACATCCGCTCCCCTCAGAGTCAATAATTCCTCTTTTGAAATTTGTAGTCGCTGTCCCACTTCTGAAATTTATTGTTGTTATCCCACTTCTGAAATTTGTTGTCTCTATCCCATTTGTGAAATTGTTGTCTCTATCCCACTTGTGAAATTTGTTGTCGCTATCCCACTTCTGAAATTTGTTGTCTCTATCCCACTTCTGAAATTTGTGTCTCTATCCCATTTGTGAAATTTGTTGTCGCTATCCCACATTTGAAATTTGTTGTCTCTATCCCACTTCCCTGAAATTTGTAGTCTATCATACTTAAAATTTGTTGTTTCTATCCCACTTCTGAAATTTGTTGTCTCTATCCCACTTGTGAAATTTGTTGTTGCTATCCCCCTTCTGAAATTTGTTGTCTCTATCCCACTTTCGAAATTTGTTGTCTCTATCTCACTTGTGAAATTTGATGTTGCTATCCCCCTTCTGAAATTTGTAGTCGCTATCATACATCTGAAATTTGTTGTCTCTATCACCACTTCTATCCAACTTGAAATTTTTTGTCTCTATCCCACTTGTGAAATTTGTTGTTGCTATCCCTTCTGAAATTTGTTGTCTCCCTTTATGAAATTTGTTGTCTCTATCCAACTTTCTGAAATTTGTTGTCTCTATCCCACTTCTGAAATTTGTTGTCTCTATCCAACTTGTGAAATTTGTTGTTGCTATCTCCTATGAAATTTGTTGTCTCTATCCCACTTGTGAAATTTGTTGTTGCTATCCCCCTTCTGAAATTTGTTGTCTCTATCCCACTTGTGAAATTTGTTGTTGCTATCCCCCTTATGAAATTGTTGTCTCTATCCCACTTCTGAAATTTGTTGTCTCTATCTCACTTGTGAAATTTGTTGTTGCTATCCCCCTTCTGAAATTTGTTGTCTCTATCTATTTGTTGTCCTATCTCACTTGTGAAATTTGATGTTGCTATCCCCCTTCTGAAATTTGTAGTCGCTATCATACTTCTGAAATTTGAAATCATTGAAATTTGTTGTCTCTATCCCACTTCTAAAATTTGTTGTCTCTATCAAAAATTTGTTGTTGCTATCCAACTTCTGAAATTTTTTGTCTCTATCCCACTTGTGAAATTTGTTGTTGCTATCCCCCTTATGAAATTTGTTGTCTCTATCCCATTTATGAAATTTGTTGTCTCTATCCCACTTTCTGAAATTTGTTGTCTCTATCCCACTTCTGAAATTTGTTGTCTCTATCCAACTTGTGAAATTTGTTGTTGCTATCTCCCTTCTGAAATTTGTTGTCTCTATCCCACTTGTGAAATTTGTTGTTGCTATCCCCCTTCTGAAATTTGTTGTCTCTATCCCACTTGTGAAATTTGTTGTTGCTATCCCCCTTATGAAATTTGTTGTCTCTATCCCACTTCTGAAATTTGTTGTCTCTATCTCACTTGTGAAATTTGTTGTTGTTATCCCCTTCTGAAATTTGTTGTCTCTATCCCACTTCTGAAATTTGTTGTCTCTATCCCACTTCTGAAATTTGTTGTCTCTCTCCCACTTGTGAAATTTGTTGTTGCTATCCCACTTGTGAAATTTGTTGTTGCTATCCCACTTCTGAAATTTGTTGTCTCTATCCCACTTATGAAATTTATTGTCTCTATCCCACTTATGAAATTTATTGTCGCTATCCCACTCCATTTGTAGTCCTTGCTAACAAACACTTCACTACACATGGCACCCTGAGCCTCTTCTACAGTATCAATCATATATAATTTTTAAAATCGTAAGTATATCTCATACGCTCCCTGACCGTCTTAATCTCTCCGACATTCCTAGCGTTCTCCTCGTTGTTTCTAAAATCTCATCTTGAATTGTACTTACCGGTTCAATCAGTTTACACAATTATGTTACTTGTCTAGTTACTGTGGTACATAGTAGCGACCTGTCGCGCTAATTTAATTATAGTTAAACCTTACATACGTATTTTTAACATGAAATTTGCAATTGTGTTCAATATTTAATTAAATTACAATTTTTATTTAATTTTTGTATGTAAAAAGCAATTTTGCCTTCAAACATAAAGATGTTTTCTTCAAAATACACTCAAGAGATAAAACATTATGACCACCCCTACATTTTGCAATGAACTCGCCTGGATGACGTGGAAGGCACGCGATCAGGTGGAAGAGGTATTTAACTGCTGCTGGAGACTCTGGAGAATCATTCTTTCACTTACTTCTGTGTGTGATGGGAAAGGCTTCGGATCTAAGCGACTTTGATGGAGGGCAGATTGTAATGGCTCGAAGGGTCGGAACAAGTTTTTTCGAAAATGTACTACTCGTTGTTTTCGCGATCTACAGTTGTTAGTACTTATACAAAGTAAATGAATGACGGTGAAACCAGCAGTAGACGACATGGTGTTGGACGTCCACACGCTATCAAAGAAATAGGTCGTCGGAGACTGTCTCGCATGGCGAAGCAAAACCGCAGCCAGACAGTGGCTCAGCTGACAGCCCAATACAATGCAGGGACAAGTAGAAGAGTATCGGAGCACACTGCTCAGCGGACACTGTTGGATATAGGGCTACGCAGCAAACGTCCCCCTCGTGTGCCTTTGCTGACCAAGAGTCATCGCCACTGCGCCTGCGCTGGGCCCGGGAACATCGTGACTGGTTCATGGACTGTGGGAGAGAGTTGCCTGGTCAGATGAATCACGGTTTGTCATTCATCACGCCGATGGCCGTGTCAGGATACGCCGTCTTCCAGGCAAACAGTTGCTCCCTCAATGTACAGTAGGTCATACACCGGCCGGTGGTGGCGGTATTATGCTCTGGGGGCGTTCTCTTGGGCCCGTGGTTGTGGTAGAGCAGACCATGAATGCTACAGGGTATCTGAACATCATTGCGGGCCAGTTGCATCCTTACACTGGTTCTGTTTTTCCTGCTGGAAATGGAATTTTCCAACAGGACAACGCTCCTTGTCACAAAGCTAAAATTATGTTGGAGTGTTTCCAGGAATATGATGCTGAATTCCAGTTATTGTCCTGGCCGCTTAACTCACCGGATCGCAATCCGATAGAACACATTTGAATGTCCTGGGACGGCAACTCAGAGTTCAACTACCACCACCTCGCAATATCTCGGATTTGCGTGACCGTTGCTTAAATATCTGGTACAATCTGTCTCCGGCCATCTACCAAGAACTTGTGGCATCCATGCCAAGGCGGGTTGAAGCTGTGTTGCGCGCCAAAGGTGGTCCAACTCGTTATTGACAGGTGGTCATAATGTTTTGGCTCTTGAGTGTATATAATATATTTGTTTTTGGGTTACTTTAATATTTATACGCAAACTTTCTATATTAATTTCGATTTTGCAATTTATAAAAAAAAATATACTACAAAGTTATATTGTAGATGATCAAGTGTACTTATAAACTTTCATATAATTGCAATGAAATTCCTGAATTATTATTTCCAAACGATAAGTTTACACCTTTTAACTGCGATATTTAATATTCTTATATTTAAATCTTTAAAATATTCTTATATCCAAATCTTTCAAATCTCTTTTCATTTTCGTTTTTAAACTCGAAATTTATATTTCCATCAATTTTGTTTGTTTAAACGTAGCTTTTAAAAAAAATTTCTTCAAATTCATTGTATCACCCACTCTGCTTTTCGACTTCTCTGTCTCATCCTCGACTTCCCTCGCGATGTCTCCAACACCTTTGATCTGTTCAGACCACAGGCCGCTTCACTCATTATCCAGTTAGCTCATTCGGAATGCCCTTATAAAATCCGCCCCTGACCCTTTCGGTCTTTTCATTGGCGGGGATGAATGGCGACACTAAGCAGATCGAAGAGGCGTCAAGTCCTTTTCGTGCCTTTTTCCCAATACACGTGTGCATCAACAGATCCTCTGCAAAGCATTCTGTTTCCGTTCAGAAGAGAACACTTTATCAATAAATGCTCGAGCGCAGTTAACTTCACAAGTCTTAGCAGTGTTGATAAACTTTCGCTTTTGACCATCGGAGCATTTTTTTTTTTCAGTGAAATTTAGTATAGCACCCACCAATTAAATTATCGCACACATTTATCACTTTCATTGTCAGTTTCAGCAAAAGATCTACTTCTCCGGAAAATGGTCATTCCTTTGAACAGATCGGATTCGCATCCGGTAAGAGCTAGTGAACATCAAATACACCCTTTTCAACATCCATTCATAAGATATAACACCATAACACAAGAATATATAATAACATAGTGTTTTACTTTATTAGAAAAATATTTATAAATGCCTATTAATAATCTTATCAACATGATGAATATCCAGCTATCAGTGATAAAAAAAAATCACACACACGCACACACACACACACACACACATATATATATATATATATATATATATATATATTACGATTAAATTTCCCAGGAGGCAATCATAAATACAAACACATTGAATTTTCTTAAAAATATACATTTAGATATCCAATACACATACTACTACACCAGGGGTCGGCAACCTGCGGCTCTTTGGATGTGAAATTGCGGTTCTTTAGTTCCAAACGCAAATATTATTTATTTTATCAAAAAAAAAAAAACATTTAAAAATCGTTTAAACATGCATGTACGTAACGCAACAAAAGTGGACAGCTTTAAAAGAAACGCCGCGAGTTGAGGCACTTATATTCGACGGATGGAATAGTCTTCCAGATTGCTGCAGTGAGGTGAAGATGTTGGCATTTGAAGTGCTGACTATCTTCGGATCGACATATTCGTGCGAGCAAGCGTTCTCTTGCATGAATATAATTAAAAGTAAAGCAAGAAGTCAACTAACGAATGAAAATTTAGAGTCGTGTTTGAAACTTGAAACAACAAGTTATGCGCCAAATTTATCCAAACTTTTTAAAACCAAGGCAAAGCCATCGCTTCCTTTGAATTTGTTTGCTCAATTGTTTGTTATTGAAGTACAAGTTAGTGTTGTAAGTAAATGTTTAATTGTTTTACTTAAATAATAAGTAATTATCTAATAATGTCATATATATATATCTAATTTGTTGTGAAAAACACTACTTATATATGAATAAATAGATATTTTTCTTATGAATAACTAGATTAGTTTTTTTTTTTATCAAAAACTTTATTTATGCGAGTACTATTTATTGTTGGCAAGAAAAAAATTTTGTAGCTCTTTAAAAACTTTGAAATTTTGTAAATTGTAATTTTTGGCTCTTCCGACTCAAAAGGTTGCCGACCCCTGTACTACACTATATACCACAAAATTACAAATATCTGTTTATATCAAGAGAGAGAAAAAAATATTATATACCGACCCCCTCAGTTTTCCATAAAACAAAAAAACAAATGTGCCTGAGAAATAATTTTAATAAGATATAATAATTCAACTATATATACAAGTCTGTTTTAAATTCAGAAAACCAGGCTGACAGAATATTGCATAGTCTTAAGAAGATTTTCGCTAAAAATCAAAAAGAAGCCCAGCACATCAATAATCTATAATCATATAAAATAACTAATCTCTTGGTCAGGAAACCACTTTTTATGTGGTGTTTTCATGCAAATTTAACCCTTAAATATACAATAACCGTACCTAAAAGTACACACTACCCAACACACACATTAGCCATTAAGAATTCCGTAATAATCCATCCCACATATAAACCTACAGGTTCGAATGACACCAGTGACTTATACATGTTTTAGAAGGAAGCGCATACACATGAAATAGCATTTTTTATAATAAATATATAGCAGTTTTATAATAAATATTATATGTTTATTATTATTAAAATTTTATACAATTAAATATGTTATACAATTTACATTACATTAGGACAGGGAACAATCTATAAAGTATTAATCAGATAAGTTAAATACGTCATACATTTGACATTATGCTAAAACACGTAAACTATAAAAGCATTAATCGATTAACTGAATTATGCATGCATAATTCAGCAATAATAAAAAGAAATATGAGTCTTAACCTCTCAGAATACAGCCGCGGATAGTCATCTAACCTTCCCTGTGCATGTGCCACGCTTGGTGACAAAGAAAGGCCATTTTTACCAAAAACAAGTAATATATATAAAAAAAAAATTTAAAGTCAATTCCTACTTTTTTTTAACTCTATTGCAGAAAGTCCTTTATAAATAATTTTCATTCATTTTTTTTAAGTTTATCTGGCGCCATCTATTGTTAGATATATGCAACTTAAGTCTAAAAAAACTAAAATTAATTTATTAAATTTAATGAATGAATTAATATTTTAAAAACTGTATTAATATCCAGTGTCGTCCACTACAAGTTTTAAAAAAATGTATTTGCACTTGAGTGGATGAATAAAAAGTATTTCATGAACGATTGAAAATTTGAACAAGATATATGTAGGGAGAGTGTGAGCAAATAGAAGGAATTGAATAAAGTTCATTTTAAAATTTAAAATGTCACTCACAAGTACTGATGATGATAGCAAAGAACAGCACGTGGAACCTGTGCATCATGACGAATGGAGATTAGCACCATTCTCTAAGGATGTTGCAGCAAAGTCAACCGCAAATGAAGCTAAGTGCAGAGGTCCGAAACTGGGCACCTTTTCTTCTTACGGAATTAGCGAAGGGTTTTCCTCTTCTATCTTCTCTCTCCCGATGTCTCCAACAACCCTTTTTTATGCCTTTTCAGGACATAAACTTTAGTCATTATTCACTTGAATTTCTTCATAAAAATCCGCCACTGGGACTAAGGCTTTTTCATTGGTGGGAATGAATGCAGTCTCTTAATCAGATCAAAGTGGCGGCTACATTTTTATCAAAAACATGTACTTATCAGCCTATCGATCTCCAAAAATCTGTTTCCATTCGAAAAGATACCCATCAATACGGGCGCGCGCACAAATAAACTTCACAAGTCTTAGTTGAATTAATAAACTTCCGCTCTTTTAGTATCTGGCTCTTTGAAATTTTGCAAAACCTCGCCAATAAAAAAAAAACCCTTCACAAAGATGTTAGTTTCATCCGCAGTTGCGGCAAAAGACATGTTAACTATGGAAACTGGTATTGATACACACATCGACAAGGCAATATTTTCTTAATATTCCAGAAGATACGATAAATTTTTGAAAAAAAAATATCCTATAATAAAGAAATATTTTTTTTTAGTTATTCTTATGGAATATCTAAAAGAGCATTTTAACGTTAGTAAAAAATTATGATATGCCATGAATTTGTGTATGTGCCGTTTTCTTTTTTGAAAGTCTTTATGTCCGTTCTATATTATATGGAGATAATTAAAGGTTTCTAATCGTTGTTTTGAAAAATATTGGTATATGTTTTTAAAATATTGAATTAAGTCCATAATGAAATTATTTATGAAATATTAGTTAAAAATATATTTATACTTTTGATGACTTCAAATGAACTTCTTAGACTACTTTAAAAGTTAATAAAAGTGAAAGTCATATATTTATAAAAATATTAAATAAGGTATTTCAATTGAATCAAACCCATTTTTTTATGAAATTTTTATTAAATATGTCAGAAATAAATAAAAATATTAATTAGTAATTTTAGTGGTAATCGGCCTTATTTATTTCAAGTTAAAAAAACAAAAGAGCACATTACTAATAGTGAAACACACAACTAATAACTATGGAGCCTTGCTCTGAAGATAATTCAGAAATAAATAGCAAAATTCCAGTGAATGAAAATTAATTTTTATGTCACTAACAGTATGCTACACATATAAAAATGAAGTAGAATTTTTGAACTAAGTATTATGTCTTTGAGGTAATCACTGTTGCTTCATGGATAAATAGCTTTACTTGCACAGTGGAAGTCAGTCCCCGATATTGTAAACATTCTGTCTGTGTGAGGTAAGCTGGCTGAGGGAGAAAGAAATGTATCACTATCAGTGTGTGTTTGGTATTCGAATAAAAGAGACGTGTTTTTAAAGTTCACTAGTGATATGCGGATTTATTCCTAGACTATACTTAATGGTCTGCGTCGATCCTGAGGACTGGATCACAATTCTGAGAAATTGTTAAAGGATTAAATTGTGATTAAGTGAGTAAGTTGCGATATTTTGCGATTTTGAGAACCGTGAGAACCATTAAAATGGCAGCGTGTAATAACAATTTGAAAAAGTACGAATTAATTAAGTTTGCTTTGGAATTGGGCTTAGTTGCGGAAGGTGATAAAAAAGATTAAAAAAATTAAAAATTTAATTCAGGAAAGTGAAGTCCTTAAGACTAAAGCGGATCTCATTAATAGCATAATTGAATCTGTAAAAGAATCCGTGGAAGCGAAAAGAGGGAGCAATCAGAAAAATTGGAGATTGATGAAATGAAAGCTATTCAGAATTTACAGGTGGAGCAGCTTAAACTAATGCAATTAAAAAAAAAAGGAAATTGAGTTAGAAAACCTGTGGAATTAAAGGTCGATTAACTTCAAAACTAAATCCGTAGATGATCTAGAAAGTTTAATTAAAAGTATACAAACATTTTGTATACTGGTACCTAATAATGTACAAATGAAATAATAAGTGAAGGAAGTACTAAGTACTAAAGAAATAATAATAATATAGTTCATAATGCAATAATGAATCATTCCACTTATTTTTCAAATCCCTTGAGAAGGCATTTAAAGTTAAAAATGTATCCGAATTAAAATCAGAAATTTAAAAAAATATTTTATGATAATGGTTTATATAGTGTAAAATTATGATAATTTAATTCTTTAAGTGCAACTGCTAAAAATTTCAAAACCACCCTTCAAGATTAATTAAATCACTTTTTCGCAAAGGCAGTAAAATCAAATTCTGAAAGTTACGTGCAGTTTGCTTCGAGACTGAGTGCGACTATTGTTGTCAGTTAAGAGAAGTTAACACTTTTAGATAGCTGTGCAATTAATTGTATCAGATGGATATTCATATCTTCAGATAGAGAATTAACTGCTCATATAGGAATAAAAGCAGGAGAATCTTATTTTAAACCCCAAGAGCTAGGTTGTGAATAATATATCCTTTTGTTCACTAAGAAATGTAGGAGCTGACAACAACTGGAATTTTAGAGATTTTAATGCAAACAAAAAATAAAAGTTTTGCAGAAACAAAATCTAGATTTCAAAATTTGAGGTACAGCAAAAACGGCTTCGAAATGTGCAAAAGCAGATAGCAAATTTATTATTATATTTATACTAGCAGAGTAGCAAATTTATTGTATCAGGTAAAATCGACTTGCTGTTAGAAGCCGAGTTACTCTACGAATTATTGAGATCCGAGCAAATTTTAGTACCAGACCCTAATTTACTTTTGCAAAACACAATATTTGGATTTGCAATTAGTGAAAGAGTTGAACAGCCAATGAAAACTAAGATTCATTCTGGAATGGATAGAAAAATTTAAATTAAACATGGAGAAAAATTTGAAGTAAAAGGTGATAGAAAATTCTATATGTGAGGAGTATTTTGAGAAAACACTTTAGAGGAGGTGAGGGCAGTTATGTAATACAAATGCCCTTAAAGAGGACCCATCTTTCTTCGGTAATTCTAAAGAAATTGTTCTAAAACATCTAATATCATTGAAGTAGATTAACGAAAGATAAAGACTACTTGAAACTATACAGAGAATTCATGGAAGAGTACGAGAGAGTATTGTTTGCGTGAGAATATACCATCTGTAGCAGTTTGCTGTGAAATAGTTTTCAATGGTTTTCAGTTTTTAATTTTAAGAATTCATCAACTTTGTGAAGTGAGCACTCAATGCCTGAAGCGTAAGACATCTAAAGTAGTTTTGGAGTGATTCTATGATTGCTCTTTCTTGGGGTGAAAAACAATCAAGTGATTTTAGCACTTTCGTACCCAGCAGAGTGGCTACAATTCACCGATTGTTGTCTGATTTCTAGTGGCACACACCAGAACTCCTGGCTGGAGAACAGTATCCTGATCAATCGATCCAGATTCTTGATAAACAAGACGAGTACTTTTTTGAACTAAGATATCATTCAGTGTTGGTGAGAACAAATTGTATATGTTACAATTCATTATAAATTTTGTGAATTATTTTATCAGTTTAAATAATAATTATATAAAAGCTTTATGTATCTCAAGTTTCACATTTAGATTTATTAAAAATACCAAGTGTTCGTCATTTAAATTAAATTTTCCAAACATTTTATATAAAATAATGCTGAGATATTTCAGGTAAAATGTATTCAACAGGAAAAATGTTAGTTTCTTATTACTATATAAGATATTTTCATGTAGGATTATTTTTGCACTTTTGTGACATCTACGTGAGAAATTCTGGGAAAATTTATTTGTGGAAAAATAGTGCATAATTGTGTTATTTGTTTTAAAGTAAAACCTATAATGCCAACATAATTACCAAGAGATAAATTTACCTTGAATTATCCATTTAATATTTCAGGAGTAGATTTATGTGGACCATTTTTTGGTTAAACAAAGAAAACGTATTTAGTGGTAAATGTATATATGTTTATTTGTTTTTTTGTATTTCAGGCGTTACATATTGAGATTGTTTCTGATTTATCCTCCGAATAATTCATAGCTGCTTTAAAAGATTTATTGAACTTAAGGTAAGCTGCTCTAAATTGTATTCTGATTAAGCAAAGCATTTTGTAAGTGCGAATAGAGAAATTCAAAAGCTTCATGAGTTGGTTATTAATCCTGATATTAAGTTATTTTCAAATTTATGTGAAAAAGTTAGTGAAATGCAATTTATTCTCCATCGTGCCCCAAAATTTGGAAAACTGCAATTAAATTATTTAATTTCATTTTAAAAGAATAATTAAAGGTGCCAGTTAAAATTACGAAGAGCAATTACCTGTATGTGTACAAACTGAAGCAATTTTTGAATTCTAGGCCATTGGGTCCAATTTCCATTGACAGTGATAACTTCCGAAGTCTTAACTAAGAAGCATTTTTTGAACTCTATTGTAGAGCCTAATTTAATTGATTTAAAACATAATAATCTTCATAAGTGGCAAAAAAAGGTAACTAAAATAGTTCAATTAGTGTGGGAAAAAATGGCATCGTAGTTATTTAAATGAATTTGTAATAAAGAAATAAATGGATAGTTGAATAAGACAATGTAAACATTGGTGATTTAGTGATATTGTGACATTAATTTACCTATTTAAAAATGGGCTCTAGGCTGAAGAACTGATATTTATTATGGTGTTGATAATAAAATTAGAGTTCTTAATGTAAAAACCCAAAAGGGTATTTTTAAGAGACCAGTATCAAAAGTATATATTTTGCCCATGTCTGAGTAATTTCTTTTTATGCTTATATTCATATTGTTATAAACTACAAACATTACTTTATTTATATTTAGTGTAATGTATACACATATATATTCATTTTTCCAATGATTTTATTGTTTATTTAGAATTGCTATTTTTGAATGGTTTTATTATATGTTATTGAATGTTTAATGAACATGTCAATGCGCGGCGGTATGTTGCCTCATGGATAAACAATTCAGTGCGCATAGTGTAGCCAGCCACCGATAATGTAAGCATCCTATCTGTGTGGGATGTGCTGCTATCTGAGGGAGAAAGGAATGTTACATCAGCAATGTGCTTTGGTTTTGCAATAAAAGAGACATATTTTTACAGTTCACTTGGACTATGTGTTTTATTCCTAGACCATATAACCACTTTCAAAGTAATTGTTTTTGTAATTTCATTAATTACTTAAATTTATTTTGTCAAAATAATGGAAATTTTGAAGAATTTTATTTCTTGGGAACTGTTTATAGATAAAAATCTCATATCGGATTGCAATTATTGCTTTCATTAACTAAGTTTTTGTCAAAACTGAACTCAATTTAGCACCCTTATTTATTGTGTTCTCTATTTTCAGTGCATTTTACTTAAAAATGATTTCAGAATTCTCACCATTTATTTTAAAATAAATCTTCCGCTGAAACATTATTCTACTAACTAATATATAAAGTATGTTTGATAAGTTAAAAATTCAAAAAAATTTTTTTTTTTCAAAATATCATATAGAGATGTCAAGAATTCTAATGATCATTGTTACAATTCGTTCGTTTCGCAAACATTTGTTTTTCTCAATCGTTAATCCTCTATTCATATGCCATAGAAAATAAAGACAAAATAGCCCGCAAGATGTTGTTTTGGGGTGTTGCAAGATCTGCGAATTCCAATCCATTCGAATGGAATTTCGATCTATAAATTTGTTAATGATCTCTATTGAATATGTGCCATAAGAACAAAAGAAAACACAATTTTGATTGTTATCAAAACAGATAGCCTGCCAATGTTGTCCCTTGTTCATAGATGAATCTGTGTTCACGATAAATGATTGGTAATGTCCTCGCTTTTCGGGAGCATATCACTCGCAAAAACTCCACCGAAAGCTGTGTGCTAATTTTAATAATGTTTGGGTGTTCATGATGTTTAATAGTCTGTGAATACGTTTCTGCTTTTGTGGATTTCGATAAGCGATAGCATTTCCATATAGACTAATAATGTAATCGTTTCCGGAATATCTTCATCAAATTTTAAATTAATCGATATATCACCGCTTCGAGCGACATTCATAAGCGGATCACTTGCAGAAAAATCTTGTATGAGATCGAAAACATACAAACACGTGTTGTCTTTGTATTCCTCAAACGTTACATTTGTGTTGTGCTGGGCAAGATCTGAGAACAAACTTAAATAATTTCGCGTGTACAGATTATTCCTACAAGAAGGTGTGTAGACTGTCATCGGGATTTGAACTCTATTCTCCGATAATGAAATATAGTTTAAATTATATTTTTGAAATTAAAAGGATTCTTTTTTAAATCACCATTGAATGCAGAATTAGAGACCAAACCCAGAATCATTCGCGAGGGAGAATTCCATTCACAGCGTTTGGAATGATAACACTTTTGAGCCCTGAACTCAAAGTGAAAGTTTTTGTTTCGATTCTCGTGAAAGGCATTTGAACCAAAGACTGTTCTAAGGCTTTTTCATGTCCAACTAGAATAGAACTTGACATAGTATTCAAAAGATTATTGATCGGCCCACAGAGATCGTTGGATGTAAAAGCTGTACCATCTGCTTTCAGATTTTTTGTTTGAATGTTCAGAAAGACATGTGTCAAATCGAAATGCGCATCTCCTAATCCCGATCTGAGAAATTCGATGGTATTGCTATCTGAAATAGAAGCAACCGGATCTATTTCTTCCACAAAACTAGAATGATTTATTACTAGTTGGATTTTTTTCCGGAAGGAAAAGATCTAGTTCAGACTTTGTACAATAGCATTGCTCCATTTTTCCTAGAGAGTTGAAAATACGTCTGGTGAAGCCGCTTTCATCCTTCGCTTCGACTGTTGCTTTAGAATTGATATTTTTCTTTTAATAGTCTTTCGGGTTCCCCCTCCCTCAATTTGGGAATAATATCTGTTGTTATTTCTCGACTAGATTGAAAGAATTGATCTTTCGCTGCATCGCGGAACGATTTTCCTTGCGATACTTCTTCAACAATATTGCGACCGGATGACAATAAACGTTTGCCTAAATATTTCCCTGTTTGTATCATCAGCGGTAAAGCATATCGACGCAAGTTACTGAAGAAACCATATCCTCGTTTAATAGGGAAACTTGATGAAAAGTATGGATCGCCATTCCCGATTTGATTCTGATAATACGAAATGCAACGTTCAGGCTGTAATATATGTCCGTACTTCGCTATGATCGATTTTAATTATGAAAACTACTAAGAATATGATGATATTTATATAATTTTCTTCCGGAAGGATAGCACTAAATTTGTTTTACCCGATATGAATCTGATGGGGTACCGCTACTTGTACGCATTTCAATCTTAATAACATCAAAAATTATTTTTTAACTATAAAGTACAACGGAAAAGAAAAGTATTTAACAATTTGACAATTATATTCATTGGCTACTGGAATGATTTTCAGAATAGATGTCGAGGAATCTCCTACTAGAGAGGCGGACACAATATCACAGTACAATAGACTTCAGTTATGCCAGCACGTAATTCTATAGCATATTCGGATTTATAATCACCCTGGCCAAAATTTCTTCTGTCGAATCCCAATAGGTCTTTAAGTTTTTCTCCAAACGTTACAATAGTGTTTGGGAGAAATATAATCCCACCTTAGAATCTGCTGTCAATCGTAAAATTATATACTTGAATTCTTTAAATAAGTTTTTAGCTTCCTGATACATTCCGCTTGGAATTATGAATGTTGCCATTCTGCTCTCTTTTCAAGTAGTGGGGGCAATTTTATATACGATCACGCGAAATGATTCATCCTTTATTGAACCCGCAGGCTGAGAATAGGAAAATTGCATTTTCAATAGTTCACCGCGAACGACATATGCATCATTGATTATGTTCAGAGGGTCCATTAACCGAGGACATGAATTTCGTTTGAATTCAATGTTTACATTGGATCGCAATGTAACTATTAGCTGTTCATTACTTTTCGTAAATTTAATATAATCCGACATTCTTAAATCGGCTAATTTAGAATCAATTTGTAGAAATAAAAATATTTCATGGATATGATCTAAAATAGGTTCTCTTGCAATCAATTTAATTTCTTGATTTTTGAAAATTTGCTTGTTAGGGGTATGATAATTGATAATAGCCAAAAATCCTTCTGGACTGCCAGGAGTTATATCGTCTTTGTTTGGATCTAAGTTAAAAAGTCTTAATATTTGGTTTGCCTCTTTCTGCTGTAACAATCCAATCCCATCCTCGTTTCAATTCAAGTTTCAGTTTTTGTTATTTTTTATTAAAGTAAATATCAATGGAGGATCGATAAAAATCTTTTTCATATTCGCATTAAATCCTGTCACAAAATCTGCATGATCCTCGTTGTAGATGGAAACGTCGAATTCTGGAAAAAGTGTTTTCGTTGCAACATCAATCTCTCTTTGAATTGTATAGGAATCGTTGTAGCGAGTTTGGATTGTAAAATACTTTTCTGGAATAGTAGCTTCTGATAAACAACACTCCCGTTCACCATTCAAAGCGATTGGTTTGGCTAATTTCGTTCGAAAGTGATCAGGGGTGTTGTCCGGGAAATAATTCCTTCTCGATTTGAAGGCAGCAGTATATGAAAATCACTTATGTTTTCAGCCATTCTGTTTTAATCCAAGAGTTAAACGAATCTTCAAATCCAACCCACTTTACCAGCAATTGTTGAGAAAACCTCTACCTTTCGAACGAATAATTTTTTCGATTGCCAAAACATCGTTTTCAGTCTTATCGATTTTTTGCAATTCTTCTGCATAGAACCGACCTACAATTTCTTTACCAGAGATATCTTGTAAAACATAGGTCGGGGGATTTGTTGGAAATCGTTTATAAATTTTAAATGTTTCTTCGGTCCAACTAGGCAAATACCTTTTTTAAAAACTTTGCGAGTTTTTGAAATCCTCACCACATTGTCCACCGCAAAGAGAAACTGGGTTGGCGAACTTATGTTGTACAAAGATTTATATAACAGAGGTACATTGGCTTCCGTGACGTTAGCAAGAGCAAATCCAGGACTTCGATGAACTGAATGATTGTATGAATCAATTAAAGGTTGTAAAATGTCTAAATACTTGTACGAATTTCGATATGTGAAAACACGATACATTCTATCGCTCAACGTTCTGTGCGCTCTTTCCAAAAGAGCACATTTTGTTTCGCTTTTGTTGAATAATGGTGAATTTTGTATTTTTAAACAGAGTCCGAAGGGTTTTGTTATAAAACTCACTGCCCTTATCGGTTTGGATATTCTTAGGCTTTGCTTCTTTAAACACTTTGTGAAATATCTTAGCGATCGTTAGCGCCTTTTTGTTTTTAACAGGAAAAGCTCTTAAATATCTCGACATAACGTCTATAATAGTTAAAAGATATCGATAGCCGTTGTAAAACCGTGACAATCTTTGTAAATCCACCAAATCATTTTGCCATAACTCGTTCACTCCATATGCGATTGTTTTCGGTCGTTGAAATTTATAGCGAACAGGAAAATGAAGTGAATAGGTATCTTCTCCAGAGAGAAATTTCCTAACATGACTTTTCTTCAAACCGCTAGCTTCTGACAGTCTCTTGACACCTCCGAACGAGCCTGGCTCTTTGGGGTCGTAGTAAATTTTTTCAATCTTTCCAACTTGTCCATTTTAAAGGCTGAGTTTCGGACATATCCTTTGCGAACTTTCACGATTTGAGAGAGTTCGTGACTTTTCCGAGGTTGTTCGTTTTTTAGGTTTGGATACAGATGTTCTTGGTGAACTTGGGTCACTCAGTTTTGAATCTAATTGTGAATTAATCGTCTTTCACATATTTATTTCCGATCCACTGTATGGGTATATTCGCAGCTAAAATCCCTTGCATAAAGGTATTGAAACCTACAGGCTGTTTTCTATCAGCTCTTTCATTTCTCATTAAATAACTGAATAAATCTATTCCATTACTTCGGTATTCTGCTTTTCCATCTTTTTCCAATTCGTTCAATTCGTGGAATGTATAATTGCTCTTTCTGAGCCTTTCCAGAATGGGTAGAATATACTTTTTTTCTTGTTTTCGGAACAGTATATGCAATGTATTTTGCGATCATGTTCATTCTAGAAGGTACGGGCGAAGAGATTTCTTCATGTAACGCGTCTGTTTGTAGGAGTTCCTTTGGAATCACAAATGGTTTCTGAGAAGGTTGCATTGCGCGCTGATATTTTGGTATTCAGTGAGATAATAATTTGGCTTTCACATCATCCATTTCCTCTTCATTTAACAGCTTTGAAATATAATCCTCAATTCTTATTTCAGGTTTATTCAGCTGATAGTATTCTGATACAAGCTCTGGTGGGACTAAAGCCATTTCAAATTCTCTTTCCTATAGCTTTCTCCTCTAGACCTCCAACGAAGCTCAAAACAGCAGGCAGAACAAGAGGTAAAAATCCTCCTGTTTGATTTGTTAATAACTTGCGCTTTCGAGCAGTAGAAATATTTCTGTTAGCTCATTGGCGAATAGTTCTCTTATAGCGACACAATCGTTTGACATTCGCTTTCGGAACGTTACCTGCTAATACATTTTGACCTATTTCACACAATGTTTTTATCTGTTCGTTGGTAGCGCTCTTCAGTATTGCGTTTCTTTGTTGTGGACTCGCAGCGGATAAAACATGTAACAAGTGCACATGACGTTTGATTCGATTCATTTTTCTTCAGGAACAAAAACCCAATTAACACCGTTATGATCAGGAAAAATAGATTGTCGCAATCACAATTCGTCATCTGTCGTTGGGAAGCAATCCACAAGTAGAAATTGATATTTGTCAGCTCTTGCCTTTTTATAAGCATCCATAAAAATTTACAACGATCAAGGAACACCTGTCTACCAAAGCAAGCAATTTGTGGCTGATCTCTACTGTTTCGAAAGAGTGTTATATAGTGTGCATTCAGGCTAATGTCTCTAGCAACTCTAACGTGAGGAAAACGATTCTGCATTATCAATATTATGCTAAAATTTTTATGATGAGACTCTACAGTAAACATTTGTGTTATATCTGATGTCAAATTGTTCATAAGTTCATCTAGAATCAAAAGATCAATTTGTTCGTTAGCTGTTGTTGGTAACCCAGATATGAATTTGATATTTTCCTCACTACAAAACCATGGTTGAAAAATCTTATAACACCATACAACTTTTTTTATCGGAACTTCATAAACTTGTTCAGAAATAATTTTTCGAACTAAATGAGTTTTTTCGCTGTGACTTGGCCCGTTAATTATCATTGGAGATGGGAATTTGAGCTGTAGAAACATTGCTTTAACACTAATTTTCGTTTTAAAGTTTCTAGATGAAACAGTATCAAATTTCAGCACACTTCACAAACTCTTTTGAATTCATTTTTTCGTTAAATGAATGCCTATAATCTCAGGGATAGGGTTCAAGCTTCGGTTTGCAAAAAATAGCGCAAATCAAAAAAATTTTCTCTATTTTTATAGCAAATATGAAGATATATTTTTCGGCCAATATGTTTAAAAATAATGCATGATGTGTTTGTGATATTCATTTTTGAGTGAATTCTGACGGTATTTGCTATTGCAAATAAATAATAAATACTATGAATTCAACACTCATAAAAATCAGGAAAACGATGAGGTTAGACCAGTTTGATTTCTTTTACATTCAACATTTTTTAGAATAAGATATATTTGCAAAGATTTTTAAAACCTGCTCGTGAACGAATTTTTTTTCCGGATTTTTAACAATAGTATGCTTTGCTAATGATAGTATGAAACCTACACTGTCCATAAATTAAGGATAATGAAGTTTAGGCAAAGAAAGAGACAGAAGCAAAAACAAATTTGACTTATTTGTAAAGTCTATTTATTAAACAAAAGGTAAAGAGCAAAAAAGATGCTATATGTTTGACATAATTAATAAAAATTGCGATTTTTACTCCCTGAACAAATTTCAAAAAAGAACCTATTTACAAAAAACAGTATAACATGGTTAGTGTGATAGTTAATATGGAGTATGTCTCCCGGACGATGCAATACAGGCCTTACAACGCCTAGGCATGCTGCGTATCAAATTATCAATCTGATCTTGGGGAATATTACACCACTCATCAAGCAATACCCTCCGAAGTTCCGGTTGACAGGTGGGAGGCGGATGACGGGCTGCAATTCGTCGGCCAAGCATATCCCACACATGCTCTATTGAATTCAAGTCCGGTGAGTATGCTGGCCAATCCACACGGGTGATATCCTACAATTTAAGGCATTCGCCCACAATGTTTGCACGGTGAGGACGGGCGTTGTCATCCATAAACAGAAATTCAGCACGCATGGCGCCCCGAAACAAACGTGCATGTTGTTCCAGAATGACATCCCGATAGATGTGGCCTGCCATCGTTACACTCTGAACATGCAGGTCAGTTCTGGAACCAAGAATAATTCCTAACCAAACGAGCCATCCTGCACCACCGTAACGGTGTCGTTCAATGGTGTTCTCTTGGTCGTAACGGGTACCTGGCGCTCTCCATATGAAAGTCCGGCGAGAATCAGTTTGCAAACTAAACCTGGACTCGTCGGAAAACATCACACCAGACCACTTTTGCAGTGTCCACAATGCATGCTATCTACTCCAGGTTAATCGCAAGCGACAGTGAGTTGCGGTAAAGTGGAACACATCTGACAGGCCTACGAGCATATAGACCAATGTGCCCTAAGCGTCTGTACACGGTCTGCCTTGAAACTGTCGTACCGGTAGCTGAAGAGAGCTGACGAGACAGGTCTGATGCTGTGCTCCGTCTGTTTCGTTTGGCAGTAACTGCTAAATACCGGTCCTCATTCGGCGTTGTAACTCGGGGGCGACCTGTGCTGTAACATCTACTCACATTACCATCATCTTGGAATCTTACAAAGCCTGGAGATGACACTCTGGGTGATTCCAAGTTCCTCGGATACTTCCAGCTGGGTACGTCCACATTCCAATCGTCCGATAATTCTACCACGTAAAAAATCATCCAAATGCTTCCTTTGTGCCATAACTATGCGGTTATTGCACTGAAAGGTCTTTTTTAAGCGCTTGTGAACAATTTTACTTCTTGGCCACCATTCCTTATATACCCCTCTCTTACACTCTCGTCATTGTGACGTACTATCTGCGCCATCTGGTGGTTTCCTGTAATTTGCATATTCTTCTTCAAGATGTGTGTGATAATTCTACAGGTGAAATTTTTATTTTAGAGTTCAATTTCTCTATGTGATTCTGAATTATCCTTAATTTATGGACATGAGTGTATATTAATTAAAGTGATTCCGTCGTGAAAGAGCGAATGTTCAATTTCAGTAAATAATTGAAGCCGGAGCTATTTCTATTAAACCGGAGCTATTTCGAGAGATGTGATAATTTAGTTGCGCAATATTGTTGTATCTCTTCCATTTTGATTGAAAAGACGACAGCAACAATGCTTATATAGGCACTCTAAAAAATAAAAATAAAACTCGTTTTCTTCTTAAATATGACTAAAACCCTTAACTCAAAAAAGAATTGAATGGCATGGATGTTAGATGCTGATTATGACAACCACGCCATTCAATTCCTAAACGAGACAGTATAAAACTTTATCCAGTTGCTACACACCCTAACAGAGAGCGCGTCTTACAACTCTATTTTATCATCACATTTTAGAAGCGAATCAGTTATTATTATACTTAACAAGTGGATTAAATATTGCACTTTCACTTCGCCAAGTTGTTCTTTCACCCAACCTCTCCGAAAGGTGTAAATGAACGTGTTCAAGGTGAACAAGTTCATGGAGCACTGCAAGCGAAGAAAGCTTTACACTTTCACTTCTGGAACTGGTTCATGACCTCTCCTAAATATTTCAATGAACCTTCCAAGCGAAAGAGTTCTTGATGCACTACACGCCTTACACACATAGCACGCCTTCGAGGAGAACGAGTTATTGATGAGCTAAGGGCGTAGCACGCGTTGCGCAAGTGGACCAGTTATTAGCACGGTAATACTACTAGAGTATAATTAAGTGGCAACGAAACATTTTTAAAACAATTCATACAGTATCCAATCTAGTATGTCTTCCACAGCTTAACTGAATCGAGAACAAAATTATAGTTGTAGTAGTCTATGATATTAAACACGAAAGTTGCGTGCAGATTTCACACTACATTGCTTGCATTAGTGACTTTAAAAGTTTTTGAGCTGCTTATGGGATAAGAAATTTGGGATGAGTTAGTACACTCGAATTTGTAAAATTTACTATATACATATATTTATATTACTTATTACTAAATTTATATTACTAATATTTATATTTATATTACTTATAATTAAACTTTTTAGCTATAATTTGCTTGTAAAGATTAGCTAACTAAAAAAAAGCAAATAAATAAATAAAACGGCAGAAAAATGGAAAATTAAGAAAGTTTTCTGAATTAGTTTCAGAAAACTTTCTTAGGGTCCAGCAGCTGCTTCAATAATCACATTTTACATGTAAAGAAGACAAAAAAAAGGAGAACTAATAAGGACTAAATTAGAAACACGATGATTTTGCTCGAGATATGCTACAATTATTCTATTCAATCCATGTAAATTATATTTTAAAAAATCATCATAGCATTCACAATGCAAAAATTACTGAAGTACCTCAAATTTAGACTTCTAAAAATTGAGAAATTGCTTAAAATTCGAAGTGCATTTAAAATTCATCAACGAAATAGAAAATCCTTTTTAAAAACATAAGGCTCGAACAGTTGAACGGCAAAAAGTGCTTTGGCAGATTAAAAAGTATAAAATTTTAATTAAATATACATGGCACGGTGTTAAAAATATTGTCCATGTAATTTTTATAAACCAAAAGAAATTTGTAAATCTCAAAGTTTTTAATTATTTTACTCCAGAATAGATCATCAATAATACGTACGCACAAGATATTATGAACTGTGTTATTTCTGCAACCTTGGTGACTTAATCGATAGCAACGCTCCATCTAGCGATGTATTCAGATAACAAGATTTAGGCAGAATATCCTTCCGCACAGATAAATCAAATTATAGGATTGGAAACGAATTGGCAGTACTAGCTTGTTTCATGAATACTAATGAATCACATCATATCTCAGATTTTGAGCCTTTTTTTTACAGGTCTGAATGAGAGGAATTTCACAGGATTTTTGCATTGCGAATGATATGATGGCATTTTTTTTTTAATTGAGCTGTGTATGCAATTTTCGTATGCAATCCAATATAATTTTCGTATACTTTGTGTACAATACTGCTACTGCTTTTCTGTGGTCACGATTGTTTCCGCAAGCAACTTCACAGGATTAAACTAAATCCTGATCCTCTCGCGGCCTGGTGGCCAAGTGGCTGGTGCTCTGGCCTTTGGTATCCCGGGCTTCAGTTTCAAATCCTAGAGGTGGCATTGATATTCAGTAGTGGTTTGGAATCTACTTTAAACTGTAAGTCCCGGTCTGTTTAGCCTTCGTGTGCAAAAGTTGACCGTAGAGTGACAAACCAAACAAATAAACCTGGACCTCTGACCAGGAAGAAATGGATGTGTCTCACCTAGCTTCCTACACTGCGTAAAAAAAATAGGAGGACAGTGTTTTTTGCCAATTAATGTCTCTTATTTTCTCCTAATTACCAGATATTTATGCAGATTTAGTTTAATGACCCTTTTTTCATTTTAGGCAAAAATTAAACATCTACCACTAATATTATTAATAAAATTAGTATATATAATTTCCGATGAGTAAAAAAGTAGAAGGACACTTGCTAATATATTTAATTTAGTGAGTTGTTCTTTAGTTAAATAGTGATTTTGTACTTTGTTTTATCCTTTTCTGTCAAAAAAATCTAATTTGTTTAAAAGTTACGCTGTTTCTCCGTTCTCAGAAATACCTAAAGGAATACCTTTGAACGATTTTCAAAAAGGCCAAATTTCCACATCAAAATGATCTTAAATGTGTCATTGCTCGATTGTTGCAGATGAGCCCCAATACAGTTTCAAACTTTATCAGAAATCCTTATAAAAATGGAAAGAAAAAGAAGACCGAAAAAGTTAACACCACGTGATGAAAGAAAACTTGTTCGTGTGCTTAAGAAGAACAAAGGAAGTGTTTCAAAGACAAGAAATCAAGCAGGACTTAATCATGTGACAAAACAAACAGTTTACAACTATATTAAAAGATCTAAAAAATTCATTTTCAAAAAACGGAAACATCATCCTAAGTGGACACAAGCTCACATTGATAATCGTTTATCGTGGGGTAAGGAGCACATGTCCTGGACTACAGAATGGACTTCTGTGATATTTTCCGATGAAAAGAAATTTAATTTAGACGGTCCAGACGGATATCAGCACTACTGGCATTGTCTGGGGAATGAAGACGAATACTATTCAACACGACAAATGGAAGGAGGGAGTTTAATGGTTTGGTTGGCTGTTGGATACGGAGGAAGGACAAGTCTAGTTTTCTTAAATAGTAGGCAAAAACATAGAGACTACATTCAAGTGCTGAATTCCGAGCTTCTTCCTTATGGTTCTGACTTGGGGGTGAAGAGTGGAAGTTTCAGCAAGACGGAGCTTCCCTACACACCACGATTGGAGTCAAAAACTGGTTCCTAACAAATAATGTGGATGTTTTACCATGGCCAGTCAAAAGTCCTGACCTTAATGTAGTGGAAAACATCTGGGCAATGCTAGTTCGTCGAATTTATGCTGATGTAAGGCAATTTGATTCGCTAACTCAGCTTCGAGAAGCATTGAATGACTCGTGGGACAATTTTTGTCAAACAGAAGTTCGATCTCTATACAATTCACTTCCAAACAGAATATTTGAAATTATAAAGGCCAATGGGAAGAACATTCCTTATTAAAATCACTATTTTTTTCATTCATTATAATGCTGTCCTACTACTTTTTTTTTTACAAAGTTTCAAAAAAAGAGAAACTATTTTTGTTGCCATTAATATTTTATGTTTGAATATCATAATTCTGATGTTAAAAATTGTATTTTTAAAATATTTGTAAAATGTTTCTAATAAAAATTTTAGTAAAAATAAAATATTTTACGGTTATTGTTACAAAATCAAGTGTCCTTCTACTTTTTTTTTACGTAGTGTATTTCTTTTTAAGGAAGCATTATTGGATTGCAAGACTTAAGTTGATGGATTAACTGATGCCATTTGTTTCTATCTTGTTCTATGTATTTATTTTTTATTATACGTGTTGTGGTGTAAATTTGTCATTGGAAATAAAAAAAAATTGCCAACTATTTCACAAAAAAAAAAAAAAAAAAATCGATTTTTAATTTTTGCTTTTTTTCCATATTTGTAAAGCCAGCTTCACACCAATGTGCTGGAAGCGTCAACCAATCACAAAGCAGCGTGTAAAGCTTAAGGCTTGTACAAATATTTTAACTGTATTTATTTCTTAATAAATTCATTTTATTTCATTTCTTGCATGTAAATCTTCATGTTTTGTTAATTTACTTGAAAATTTTTTATTTTAAAAATATTTATGCTTCACAATCCATTCTTCCTTGTTGTAAATCTTAAAAAAATTAATGAAATATTGATTAAGAAGGTTTTATTGAAGAGAAGTTTCATTTTTATTATAGTTTGCAATATAATTGTAAAAATTTTATTCTGCAATGAGTTTACATGTATGTTAACTAACCTTTTCGCTCCTCTGTTATATAATTTCCGAAATGAATGCAAATTGAGAAACATAATTTATAATATTAAAGCAATATGTACTGAAGCATTAAATTATGCAACGGGTTTTTCTTATTATAAATGAAAAACTATTCTAAATAAAAATAAAAATATTAGAAAAATTTTTCTAAATTATTCTAATTAAGTTTGTGACGGAAAATTACTGGAACTACAATCGGAAGAGGATTCACTGCGGGAATCTGTAAAAATACTTAAAAATAATAGACCGAATGTTACTCATTTAAAAGGACCAGCTTCTATTGCTTTTTTCCGACAAAGAAAAGGTTGAAGTTGTTATATACCACATGGAGACTCATTTCCAGTCTAATTCTAATGATGAGATGGATAATATTGTTAAAGACACTCTTAATGATTTCAATTACTTCATTCAAGATAATACTCCATCTACTACTAAAGCCTATTATAGGCCCAATGACGACAGAAAAGCCTCTACTATTTTTAATTAATAAACTTATCATTAAGAAATCACCAGGATTAAATAATATAACTAATGAAACGATTAAGCATTTTCTTCATATCACCCTTATCCGTCTGACCTATCTAATTAATAAGATACTTGAACTGAACTATTTTCCCACTGCTTGGAAAACTGCTGCTGTAATTTCTATTCTCAAACCTGGAAAAGATCCAAGTGATAACTTTAGAGCTATTTCCTTACTTTCATCCATCAGTAAAATTGTTGAAGCAATCATTTTTAAAAATCTCAATACTTTTGTTACTGAAAAAAATGTATTAAATACCGAACAATTTGGCTTCAGAAAAAACCTTTCTACCACACATCATCTATTGCGAATTGTCGAATTTATTAACGAGAGTTTTAAAAACAAGTATTGCACAGCTAGGGTATTTCTTGATATTCAGAAAGCATTCGACAGAGTTTGGATTGACGGATTACTATTATTCTCAACTTTCTTCCTGCCTTGATTAAACTTATTTGCTTCTATCTTTTCATAGAACTTTTAATGCTAAAATAAACAAAACTCTCTTCTATTAAAAACATTATGGTTGGTACTCCACAAGGTAATAAACTTCCACCTCTTCTTTTCTTTTCGGCTTTGCAAAAATAAAAACAATAAATTCTTAGCTATCACGCTTACTAATCACCTTAAAATTCTCAATAAATGGAAAATTTCTTTAAATATAGATAAGACTGAAGCTATTTTCTTCTCTATTGGAAATAAACGTAAAAAATCTGTAATTAAGATCAGTAGTAATATTATCCCTTGGAATAGTCACATTAAATATTTAGGAATTATACTGGATCAGTATTTAAGTCGGAAACAACATTTTATACACACCAAAAGCTAAATTGTTTATTACCTTTAGAAAAATTTACCCACTTATAAATATAAATTCTACCATGACCAGAGAAGACAAAATTCTTCTTTATACGGTTATGCTTCATTCAATTCTCAAGTACGCTTGCCCGGTCTAGTCATATGCAGCTAAATCTAACTTAGAAACGCTTGGAATTTTACAAAATATCACTATTCCCTAAATTACCTCTGCTAAGTGGTTCTTGTGCAATTCTGATATCTATAAAGCAAAATCTATCTATATCTATCTGATCTATTCATTCTTTAAAATATTTTTTTAAATACATCTCTGTTAAATTCATTGGCACGCTTATTAATTATGAAAATACTGCAATCCAGGAAATTGACTCTTACGTTCCCATTAATGATTTAAAACGTCCACACAAAATTTTAGATTAATTTCTAATTTAATTTTTAATATTTTTCTTTTCTTTTATTTGTTTGTGTAAGTTAATTTTCATTATATTTGTGAAATTCTGGGCAATTTTATTGTTTTAATTGTATTTACCCTATCATATTGGAGATAGAGCCCCCAGGGGCTAAATAGCTCCAAAAGAATAGCCAACTATCAACCATGGATGGAGAGATTGAAAGAGTAATCGAGAGAGACAGAACAAAACGGAGGAAAGACTGGAGACGATGATAGACCCCATCTGCCATAATGAAGTGCTAGAGGGCCCAGAAGAGGAAAGATAGCCTGTTGCTGTCTCCGAGTGTCAGAGACCAAGACAAGAGGCTTCTTGATCGATATAAGAGCACCATGAGCGTTTGGCTCCTGCTGTCACGACTTTGAACAGTGGTGCTGGATTTCATTCGTCATGATGCCTTTGCGCACATCTCTCGGTTTATCGAGTTAACTGAAGATCCCCTGTAATGATGTCTGAGCGTAATTTAAAAAAAAAAAAAAAAGTTGCTTATCCATACATTACGATGGACATGTTTCCCTTGTTGCCCAATTTAAATCCTCAAGTGATGTTAAGTGTTTCGAACTTTCTTATTGAAATTTTAATTAAAAAAAAAAATGGTGTCTCTCTTCCCTGTAGTTGTGGCAATTAATGAGCTGTAGGGACCATCACCTTATTATTTTATTAGTAAATATTATTGTGGTATTGCGACAACATGTATAAATTATGTTTCTATTATTGCATTATGGGAATTTCACTTTTGCTTAGATAATATTAACTGTGTGAATTATTTTATACTTAAATTTGTAAATATTAATAAATACACTTTTGTTAATATTTAAAATCATGAAATTTGTTGATGAATTATTTCATGCGAATGCATTTCCTTTTCCAACTTATATGTCTCTGAAGGCATCCGAATTTGTAGGTTTAATTTGTGATATGGGTTATTGCAAAATTCATAATAGTTAATGTGTGTGTTGAGTAGACGGTGTAGCTAATTTTTCTTGGTTCAAGTTATTGTTTAATTAAAGTTTAAATGTTGAGCAACAACATCGCAGTTCCTGGTTCGTTGTGGCTAGGTGTGTATTTAGTTCTTTGAAAAAAGAATTGTATATTCCTGATAATTGTAATTTAAAAACAATTCATTAGTGTTGTGTGTGTACATTTTTATTTAAATTTATTTTAAGTGCATTAATACATTAAACAGTTGCTTAAAAATTGATTTTTAAAAATTATTGATAAAATTGTATGTATTTTTGCATCAAACTTGTAAATTAGCTTTTGTTTATTTTTTGTTTCCCCATTTTGAAAATGGCTTTCTTAGTAAAATTTAAGAATGTATACGCCCTCCAAAAGTTAAGCAACAACCGGTTTTGACGCTTAATTTGCAAAATGAATGTAGAAACACCAAATTTGGGTGACATGTGCACAAAACAGTTATGTATTGACTGCAACATAGTAGTTTACAGAAGAAAAATGCAAAAATGATTTACAAAAAAAAAAAAAAAAAGCAATCTCTCTGGTAAAAGTGCATTCTTGGAAAAAGTAATAATCACAGTTTTATGTGGTAAAATGTCATAGAAACATAACAAAAATGAGTTTTAATAAGGGATATACCCTTCCCTAGCTTGAATGCATTGGCGGCATCGACTTTCCATGTTGTCAGTTAAGTTGTCGGTTACCGAAATGGGAAACGAAGACCAGACACGGAGTAAGCTTTGTTCCAGTTCTCCAAAAAACTCTGGAGGAGGACTTAAAGCAGAAACCTGTCTACCAAGATAGTCTCAAAGATGCTTTATCAGATTCAGGTTTGGAAATCGAGTTGACCTTTCCATTCGCTCCAAAACAAGACCCTAAAGATATTCTTCAACAACTACAGCTAGGTGAAGTCGTGCATTATCATCCATCAGAATAAAAAAATTGCCAATTGCCACGGCATATGAGTGGACATATGGATCATGGATCTCATCCCGATATCTCAAACCAGTCCCAGTTCCTGTCTGGAATACATATAGGTCAGTGTGACCAACCACCGAATGAGATCCCTGCCAAAATTTATGAATAACAATTTAAAATTTAAAAATTAGAAATTGCTTTTTCATAGAGTAAAAAAGACGAAGATTTGTTTAGTAAAACAAAAATGTGATATCTGTTTTAAAAAGAAATCATATACAGCAAAAGTAATTTTCAAATGGAATAAATCTCAACTCAACAATATAACATGAGAAATATATCAAGAAATTTGGAACGATATCGCAAGCTATTAATTGAATCGCACATCGGAGCTACTAAAAGAGTCCCTTCCAGATTAATATCTCAATTTTGTCCAACTGTCCTTTCAAATAAAACTGATGAAGGAGGATAGTACCTAGTGCATTCCCTAGACACGTCCTATCACTTTTCACCCACTGTTTTGGACTCCATGTTTCGCCTTATCTTGTAAGCCCTTTTTCCTAGTATTTCCTCCTTCAATGACCTAGATCAGAATCCAACACACCGCGCTTACAGTCGAATCTGTCATTAGGAATGGGGTGAAATTCATGTAAGTGACGATCCTGGTGTAATAGGGTGCAAAGTTCTAATATGGGTGTAAAATGTAATAGGGTGCAAAGTTCTGTTAATAAATAAAAAACTTCAGCATTAGAGAATTAAATATTCTGAGATACTATAAAAGAAAATTTTATGCAAATCAAAAAAATTTAGAATCTGTAAAGTGTAACTCTTCTGGATTTAAAGTAAAGAGGGTTTAATAAATTTTCCAAAATGATGCAACCAATGTACGAATTGGCAGAAGGAAGTATTAATGGTAGTAAATAATTGCTTTAATAGGTAAAGGATCATTTGAAATGATTTGCATGACTGATTTATTTATCAATACATAAGTTAGAAATTTTTTAAATCTAGCAAGAGATTTGGTTTGGTTTGTCGCTCTACTGTCATTTTGTACTCACTTTAGGCTAATTAGACTGAGACTTACAGTTTAACGTGGATTCCGAACCACCAACATCCATGCCTCCGCCAGGATTCGAATTTGGAAACTGTGGTACCAACGGCCAGATCGCTAGCCAATTGGTCATCAGGCCGCATCTAACAACAGAGAAGATCTGTGAAAAAAAATTTTCGAAAATGTAATACCTGAATGATTCTCAAATAGGTGAATGTTCTGTAATGAACTCTTGTTTTATAAAGGTTGCATAATATTAGATACTAATTTATTGAAAAATCTACGGATAAAAGCTTTTATAAATTGATGTTCTAAACCTTATTTTTTATGCTGGCAAATGAAATATTTGTTATTTTATGTTCCAAATACTTAAAACCAAATCCAAGATACCAGATTGGAATTTCAATGACCATTTGAAAAAAGATTTTAAATATAATATGTAAAAAAAAAAAAAAAAAAGTTGAAATTTAGTTGTAGGAAGAAATGCAAAAATTTTTTAACATTTTTTTCTGTTTATGCACTTGCTTGCTGAAGAAATAATTGAAAATTGTCTTTCTAGAATTAGTTGAAATAATGAAGTTTGTCTTGGCAGTTGCAAAGGCTACCTCAGAAGTAGGGTCCATTTGGGTATGGTATATGGAAATATTTTTTATCGATTTTGTGAACAAGACAACTTGAGATTTGATGAATGAATTATGAAGATGTGTAACATCAGTGAAGTGATGATAAGTTTTTTTTAACATTTTTTTTTCCTATTGGATCAATTCTCAGGTAATTTGGGATAACTGAATTACAGACATACCAGGGAACTTCTGTGATGATTCTAAGAATTTTGTTTTATAGAATTTGTATTTCATTCCTATATCTTGAAGATTAGTCCCCAGATAGGTTTGCATAGGTCAGAACAAAGTACATGTTCGACGAAGAATTTTCCCCTATCGGCTGCGTCGTGCGTCTTTTGGAAATCGCACCAATACTAAATTGATCATCAGCCTTAGAATAATGTATGACGTCCTTTATGGCACATTCCACTCAACTTTCTTCAGAATTAATGATATGAAGAGCTGTGGGAAACGAATGTGTTTTTAACCAAATTTCTTTAAAGCTTCGAATTTTGTAATCTTTTTAAAGAGTTTTTCTGATGACAAGAGGCGAGAACTAAATATTTGAAGCTCCTGTAAGACTTGATGAACTTCGTCTTCCGCATAAATGGTTCACTTTTGAGATTCGTAGCAGCAAAACGAGAATTAAATACATAATTTTTTAATCCCTATAAATAATACAATTTTAAAAATAACAAAATAATGTCATAAAAAGTAAAATAATAAAATATATAATTTTTAAATATGAATATTTTTTTCTAGTGTGGTATCATGTAAGAACTGCAATATTTTACAGTGGATAAAAAAAGTATTGGCAATTGCCTATAAATGATCATATTTGCTAACAAAGTATGTTTACAAATTTTATTTTAACATAGCCATTACAGAAGGAGAAAAGACAAACAAATGTAACGAAATTTTCATTTAAATATTTTTTTAATCAAAATCTACTAGAAAATCCAAAATTTACATGATAAAAAAAGTATTGGCAAAATTATGAAATTGACAAAATTATGAGCGAAAACAAAATCGGTATATGTTTAGTACTTTGTATGCTTACCTTCTGCATCTATTTCTCATAGAGGAAACTAAGGTCTTTGTTGTACTGTTGGGAATTTTGTGCCACTCTTGCAAGAGTAAACGTTTGAGGTCATCTTTACTTGAAATTTTATATTTCTTGATTTCTAGATCCACCAGGTGCCATAAATTTTCAATTGGACTGATGTCAGGCGATTGAGGTGGGGTTTTTAATTGGCGAGGAGCATTGTAAAGTAGCCATTCACGGGTGAGATTCGCTGTATGCTTGGGGTCATTGTCTTGTTGAAAAACGAATGATGTTCCCAAGCCAAGATTTTGGGCACTGATTTTAAGTTATGGCGCAAAAATGTCAATGTATGTACGTGCTGTCATAATACCATCAATAAAATGCAGGTTGCCAATTCCATTAGGTGCCATACAGCCCCAAACTAAGACGCTGCCTCCACCATGTTTTACAGTAGCAGTTAAAAGTTGCTTTTCCAATTCAGTATTTGGCCTCCTTCACACATATCGTCGTCCATCACTGCCGAAAATGTTAAACTTCGTTTCGTCGGAAAAAATAACTGTGTTCCAAAACTCTTCAGATAAATCAACAAGGGATTTTGCGAAATCTAACCTCTTTCTCCTATTTATTTCCGAGATGAATGGTTTCTTTCTAACTGCCCTTCCACAATAACTTCTCTTCTTCTTCCGTACAGTCTGTACGCTGAAAGTCTTTTGCGAAGTGAAAGCAACATCTCTAGCTATCTGGGGTGCACTTATTTTAGGGTTTTTCTTAACCTTGTTAATAATGACACGTTCTTCTCTTGTAGAAAATATTCGAGGTCGTCCACTTCTAGTCTTATTTTCCATTGATCCTATTTCCTTGAACTTTTTACAACACTTCTGACAATAAATAAACTTATATTGAACTGCACTCATATAGCACGATAAGTTAAACCTTCATTTCTGAGCCTAATAATCGTGTTTTTAACACTAGCTTTCAACTCCTTCGATTTCGAAGTCATTTTACTGCAGTAATCGCAAAATGATGCATATACACTTTTGGAGTAGTTTTGCAGACTTTATACCGGTAGAGTTTCTTATCAGTCGAAACACGTGACTTCAATGTAACAAAATTTGCATAGCAGTTAAAAATTTGCCAATACTTTTTTTGACATGCAAATTTTCGTTT
Organism: Caerostris extrusa; assembly: GCA_021605095.1. Classification (NCBI taxonomy): domain Eukaryota; kingdom Metazoa; phylum Arthropoda; class Arachnida; order Araneae; family Araneidae; genus Caerostris; species Caerostris extrusa. The sequence continues at coordinate 151,576 of BPLR01013734.1, read as the reverse complement.
TTGAAAGAAAAAATTGTATAAAATGCAAATTAAAATAAAATGTTTACTATTTTTATATATCTAAGATGTCTTGTATTTAATTACGACAGCTAAAATTGAATAACATTTTATTTATTTGTCAATATGAATAAATTAAGGCAATTGTCAATACTTTTTCTACCCACTGTATTTAAATAAACATTGTCTTTAAATCTTGTGAATAAAAATGCATGCCATTTGTTAACCAACATATTTTATTGGACAATAATGGTAACCAATAATTAACCATTACATAATTTTTATCTTTGAAAATTTTTTTTTTGATATAGATACAATCACTGGAGACGGTCTAAACCAGAGGTGGCCAACACGCAGTCCATGGGTAGCATGCGGCCTACCTTAAACATTTTTTCCTGCCCGTGATATATCACACTTTTACAAAATATATTTTTTTAATGGCCAAAGTAATGAAAACCAATATATTAAAAAATACATTATCTGGGCATCCATATACTCAAAAATTAACATTCGAAATTATGAGAAAAAATTACTTTAATTTTAAAATAATATTCTTGCGAATATAGAACAGATAATGCCTATTTTATTTATGAGTTTACAGTTATGAGTTCCCTTGTGGAAATATTGAAAGTTTCATTGTTGTAAGAATTTAAGAAATGTTAATGTAGAAATTACCTCAAATATGCATAAGAAATAAGAAATAAGAAAACATACAACATTTTGTAAGTAGATTCAGTAATTTAGAGTTAGACAAATACAACAAAAATTTTGAATTATAATCATGTCTCTTTCATACTGAAGTCGAATTAGCCCCAGAATATTTCCACATGGAATTGGTTCATTTACAATGCAATATTAAATTAAAACACATTTTTGAAACATCAGAATCAAAAATAGATTTTTATAACACGTACTTCACAAAAGAGAAATTTTCCAATATGAGAAATCTAGCACAAATTTTGTTAACGCTTTTGGGTTCAACTTACCCTTGCGAATGGTTTTTTTTCTTCGAAAATTATATTGACTAAACACAAAACACTCTCAAACATAATGGATGCTAACCTGCAACACCAATTACGATATGCAAATACCCAAATTGAGATCGATTTGCACAAGTTAAGTGAAAGAGTTGAGAAACTAAAATAAATATTTATTAATACTTTAATTTTTTTTTTATTTTGTTAATATGTTTTTATATTTCATTTTTAGTGTTATACAATGTGTGTTTAGTTATTATACTATATATATTTACATGTAGAATAATAATAACTCATTATGTTTTAAATGTCTACAGTGGGTATGAATCTAATATGGAGATATATATTTTTTATTTGCAGCCCGCGGAGTTAGGATGCATTGCCAAAGTGACTTGTATGGTCATTTGGGTTGGCCACCCTTCGTCTAAACGATCATTTTCAAATCTATACAGTATTCATAATAAAATGTTTTCCATCATAGTTCATTTTCACATTTATATAAAACTGAATAATCCATTTTGAAGTCTTTTTGAGAATGGGAATATATTTTATGTATTAAATTTGCACTTTGCAGACTAATAGTAGTATAATTATTTGCAATTGATTTTTGAATTAAATGGCACCAAGAATTTCATTTTTCCCATTCTAAATTATTTCTTTTTAAAATAGGTTCAGTATTTTAAATGGGAAATATAAAAGTTCGTATTAAACCAGTTTTTATTGGTAATTAATATGTTAAATTTATTATCATTATTATTTCTACACCTTCAAATTGCAAACGATATGAACCATTTGCATATAAAATTTATGAAAGAAATAATTATATACTTCAGATCGATTTAATAATGGCAATAACAAATCATTTTCAGATGAAACTTTGATTTTACGACAAAATAACATGTATAATAATTAATAGTATGTTAAATAATATGTATAATAATACATAATAATAATATAGAATACATTCAAATGCATTAAAATTGAAAAATAAAAGGTTTTGTCTTTGTTTCTCTTTGACGTTATTTTTGTCGATGCAAATCGGTAAATCTCTACTATCACTTTTAGGAGGGTGTACTTTTTTTTAAGCTGTAGCGTTTGAATTCAACGATTCTTGAAATTAACGTGGATTTGTAAAGATTCGTAGTTCTTTTGTAGCTAGTTTCAGGAAATGTCCTCTGGATGAGGTGGTTTTTAAGAGTTTGACAACGAAACTTAGTAAGCTGCAGGTCTCCGGGGCAGTTTTCATGTGGTTCATTTATTTAGCGATGATCTCCGTTTCACTTAGAGGAGCGAATTGATTTTGTACATCAGATAATTGCTGGCATTCTTTATGAAGAGATGTTTCGGGAGTGATGAATTCATCATTGTATCTAGCGATTAATCGCATATAGCGATTTTTCTGATATTTACCATACAAAAAAAAAGTAATCAAATCCCAACGGCCCCTGTTTTACTATTTGGCCTTCCAATATTACTATGTATAACAATGTTGTAATATACCGTACAGTATTTGTCAATGAAATCAGCAGGTTTCTTTTTTTTTACGAAAAGTAAGTCGTTTTTTATTTTCTCTGGTGGGACGCCGACGAGTTTCTGAATATGTCCTATACATTCCATTTTTTTTTAACTCTATTTTTTACAATAGATGTTAGCATTTATGTAAGCCTTAGAGTCATCCTCCTCATAATATTCAGAATATTGTAACTGTTGTTCTTTAAAAGGTCTTGTAAGTCTACGGGAACCACAAACAACTTCCATTTTTGATGTTTGGTCTTTTAGTTACAATGGCAAACATGACCTGCTGTAAGAGTTGCATGTTCAATGTTTTTTGGCATTTTTTCAGAGTTTCATAGGTAGAATAATAAGACGACATTACTTTAGTATCAAGAACTTGAGCAGTGAATGAATTCACAGTAACTCAACCATTCACATACGTATATGTTCTACACTGCCACGTTCCATCAACCGAAACACCACATTTGACGATTTTATTATTATTGTGTTTCTTTTTAACCGTCACATCAATCACTGCTTTTATAACTGAATTTTGCTTTCGTTGGAGACAATTTCCCAGAGTTATTAGTCACATTATTAGATGCAGTTTTACACATTTTATATGGCTATAAAGAAAACTCTTCTTATTTGTAGCGTTCCATAAGCCAATCTAAAATTTTCTATCTAGTGTTTTTTACCAACTTTTATAGAAGAAGAGAATCCTTTGTAGTAGTCATAGTTTTGGCCTTTGAGTGAAAAATGGGAACATAACCCATATATGGAATCCTCATGTAAATGAAGTATGTCAGAAATCATTTTGGGAATGAATGTTCACAAAACACTGTAAAAAGTATTTCAGAATCAAAAATTCTAATACCAGAGATTTAGCTTCATTATTTGATGAAGAAAAAGGCTGTAATTTGGATGCACTACTACTGTTACATCACAAATCATCACTGTGCCTAGAGATGAGTTGCCTATTTACAGTTTGGGAATGATGTGGATGAGAAGAAGTCTGATTGGGCTCTGTGAAGCTCTACGGTCATATGAGACCGGGACCTACAGCTTAAAGAGGATTCCAAACCATTGCGAACATCATAGCCCCGCCGGTATTCGAACCCGAAACTGGGGTACAGAGTGCCAAAACGCTAGCCGTTTCGATATCAGGCCACTAAATTGGTTGCACTAGTAGATATTGCAACAATTCCATCACCACTATTCTTTACACATTTTGAAAAGCGATCTACATAAAACTGTCGCCTACACTTTCTGCCGAACTCTTAACTACTATAAAATACAAATTATATTATATTAAGAACTACAAATTATATTTGAAATTATTTTGTAAATATTAAAAGCAGCAAATAAATAGTAAGCAAATAAATTAAATATAAAATATTGTTGCCAAATTTTTTGGAAGAGAAACAGGAAAATAATAAAAAGGCAAGTAAAATTCAAATGGGGGGGGTATAAAAGTAAAGGATAGAACTTTTAATATTACATCAAAATTAAAAAATTTATATTTTAGACTTGACGTTATAAATCGATGTGGATATCTAACAGGATCTTCGATATGTTTCGGCTGCACCTTAAGTTTAGTGTACAAGCAAGCGCATTTTATATCTAGCTGACAATTAGCCCAATTAAACGTACCACTGTGTCCAAAAATTAAGACTAATTTTCAATTTAAATTTCCCGGGGATTACAGAATTTAATTTTTTTTTTTTTTGGTTGCTGGCACTGTCTTTGACATGTGTGAAAAATTGGACGTCAAAATATTCATTAGTGTTTGAGATACGCTTGGCTTTGTGAGGCGCTCCCGGCGGTTTTTGAAATGTCTGAATTAATTGAGCAAAGAACTTGCATTCAATTTTGTTTGCGGAAACGTATAGAATGTTGCAGAAGGCATTCGGCTAGCAATCATATATTGGAAAGAAATTTTTAGAAGTGGATACACAATTCAAAGAAGGCAGAGAGCGTTTGAGGCCCAAAATGGAATTGACCGATTCTTTTGAAATTCGAACATCATCAGAAAGGTCTCTAATTGTAAACCGACGATTTGCAAGCACCAAATCTTTAATTGTTTGGAAGTGAAATTCATCGGGTGAGGTTGATTGTCCACCAGAGGGCTCTTCGTCTTCAACTTTTCCGTTAACAAAATTTGATTCAAGTTGCTCAATGAATTCAGACATTGCAAAAATCGCCGGAATCAGTTTAAGCGTAACTCAAACACTAATGAATATTTTGACGTGAAATTTCATACAGATGTTAAGGACAGTGCCAACAATCTAAAAAAAGTAAAAACAAATTAAATTCAATAAGTCCCGGAATTCTAAAGTTGAAAAATTGGTCTTACTTTTTGGACACAGTAATATCCTCTAGTTGATCAAGCATGATATAGATTTCATTGCTAAGTACGGAAAAGCGCTAACTTATTCCTGAGTTGATTAGGAGTTCGTATAGAAGCACGTCATCCAAATATGCTAAAACTAGACATAATCGACTTATAGTATTATTCATATGGAGTTTTCCATTTAAATTTATGTCGTTTTCAACATTATCATACGTAAAACATTCTAATACCTCCACCCAAAATCATTTTACAATATCGCTTTCATTGAACATAACTTTTAGCATAATCCATATCATTTATATTAAAACGTTCGGATGCACCGTTTGCTCCAGTGAATAAATATTGATTTTTTCATAACTAATGCCCTGATCATTTAAATATTTCGAAAATTCATGACGAAACTCCATACTATTATCACAAAGAACTCTTACGCTATCGGGACTCGTTCAGCATCAACTTGATAAGATTTGAAGCACTGAAAAACTTAGGATTTTTCTTTAAGAATAAAACAATTCATCATTCTGGAAAAATCATCAGTAATTGGCAAGAACCATAACCACCACTGGATTCAAGATAAATAAGGAACGAAATATCTAAAACTCTGCTGTCTAGAAAACACTACTGGACTGCCTAATACAGGAATTCCTAATCTTTTTGTACCTTAGAATGCATTTTAGAATATTAGTGGGGGTGACGTGCACATTTATTTTTTAAGTAAATATATAGATAGGTTGGATTTCAATTAAAAATAAAAAATATATAAATGCAACTAAATAATAATGCAACTTTTTAATGAATATTTCATGAAATTATTAAAAAACTGAATTAGATGTATATTACCACAACGTATATTCATAACGTATAAATCAACAGGTACAAAATTAGTAATAATTTATTGGAAAAAAAATCAACGGGCAGATATCTAAGATGTCTGATAAGATATCTCGAGAAGATATCTCGATTCGAAGATTCTCTATTCGATCCGATTATCTCGTTCGAAAACGGAAGCCTTTAATTAAGAAAGGCTTTTGAGGAGATCTTTGCATTTTGCACTGTGATATGCTGTGAACAAAACAAATACCGTGTGTCTACGATCAAACAGATCTACAGCTTGGAGACAGTTCCGAATGGTTCGAGTCGAAATGGTAGTGCCAGTAGATGAGGTGGTGTTAGAGAAAAATGACATTTTATCTGTCGTTTTCATCTGTTCGCATCGGTCATCGGTCATCATTCTACGAGATACATTTTAAGTCTTCAAAAAACGATTTCAGATCTCAAAAGTCCTATTTTATAACACTCATGAATTTCGCAATTACTGCTTGCCTTTGATGCTTAATAGGCTTAACATCGTTGTTGAATATTTGCTGTTCTGTGTTAGATTAAAATGCTATTAGAATAGAAGAAGTGCGTTAATATGTGTGGCACAAGACTCGTTATGCGTAGTGCAGGATTCAAACTAAAATGAAATTTGTTTATTTTATTCGTCAGCTTGAGTATCCCGCTTGTTTATTCTGTCCGAAGAACAGCTCGAATTAATTTAATAGAACTTTTAAAATCTACTTTCTTCTGGTGTATTAGTCAAGAATTTGTCAAGCAGCACCTCAGTTATTGTATTTAGAAAATTCTGTTTGACCACAACTCATTTTAAATGCGTACTTTTAATTTCATAAATTTCCATTGAAAAATATTAATTTTAGTTTTCAATAGAATTCCAATTTCAAAACACATTCCGTTCATTTTTTCAACGTAGACAGCTTCTTCAAATCGGATATTGCTTGATGGTTAAGTTGTTGAAACTTTGGCGCCGCAGGTTCGAATTCTGGAGGTGTCAGGGATGTTAGTGGTTCGCAATCTACAGGTCCCAATCTAATTAGCTCTAATGTACAAAAGAAATTCCGTAGAGCGACAAAGAAAACTAATCCATAGCAGATTAGACATGCGAATCTGATAACTGCGAATTGTTTAACTTCATGATTCTCAACAATATGGAATGCTAAATTGGTTTAATGAACTTTTCCCCAATATGGATCCAGTGATATTTTTAAAATGCTCGTTTGTTGTACTGAAAAGTTCCTGCTAGAGAATAAATTTAGCTTATTGAACTAAAAATAACAAATTAACACCCAATTCAATGCAACTAATTTGTGTAGCTTCTTCTGTAAGATTCATTCTTCTATTACGATTTCAAGCAGTACTTGATAACCAGTATCAAGTCTAGCAAGTGCCCATGCGAAAACACCAACAAGAAAGCCTATCACTAACCAAGTCTTCCAAGATAGAGGATCAAAAAGATTGTTTAGCTCGTCTTCCTCTTCCTCCTCAGGCTCTTCTTCTGGAGGTTCCATTGGCAACTGATTCCCCGCCATCTGCGCTTCTGGTAAAAGATGTATTAAAAGAGGTGGCTCACCTACAAATCCGCAGGCGAGATATTTGACCAAGAAAGAGATACTCATCTTTGTTCACTTCCTAAAAGAAATAAATAGTTATTAGTCATACTGCAGTATATTGCCGTTTTTATTTCTTATCTCTGTACAGTCCTGGACGAAGAACAAGTTCTTTAAACTTCGCAACTAAGAAAAATATTGGAGAAAAATAGCATTTCCTTACTCTGACCACATCAAGACAACTGCGTAGGTGCTTGAACTGAAAAACTTTATGATTTCATTTGCACATAAATCTTGCGATCCACCTCATTGTGTTAAAAGATGCATCGCTAACTTTTTTAGAATATCGTGAAAATTTTCCTATAAACCAAAAATAAAAGTTCAGCTTATTTTTCTAAAAAAAATAGTCTTCCCTGAGCACTTACATCTACAGGAATTATGCACATAGTGTTATTTTTCTTCGCTCCTCTTTCCCATCGTAGAGAATACAGACCTCATTGTTACATTTCTGGTTTGTTATGAATCATCTTCATATATGTTGCCGATTTATTTCCGCCCTCCATTCATACCAATTTGTGAGTTATGTTTCTATTAATTTCCATTCGTTTAGTTTAAAAGACACTTTTCTACTTTCAATATTAACATTTTGTGCCTTTGAATTCTAATTTAGTGAAACATTTTGCTAACAATCCAAATTTTTGGCTCACGCGTTAACTCTTTTACCTCATAAAGGGCATCCTGGCAATTGAGTCCAGATAGAGTTGCAGCTTTTATATAGGCAACATATATCTTTGGCCTTAGATTGTGGTGGACGGAAGGTATAACCATCAATTGGCAGTATTTATCAAAATTGGAATTACTTGGGATTCAAGCAAAAGATCACTTAAATATGATTTGATTATCATTGCAGGAATCCGCATTTACCGATTGGGCTCGATGGTGAGCAGTCGATATAGGATCCAAATTCTTATTTCCATAACTTGTCTCTAAATCTGTGCCTCGGTGTGGGCCTTTTTGCAAATACAGATTTGTAAGCCATTCGTAGCAATTTAAAATAGACAAAATAAATCTTCAACCTGATTGTTGGAACTTCTACACCTTTACAAAGCATTTGTACAAATGAAAAATTTGACTGATTTTGTTGTACACATCCAAATCAATAAATTTTCAAATATTCACGATAAAGTAATATCAATACCAGTCTTTATTTCTATTATTAAATCAGAGATAAGACTAGAATTACAAAGTTCAAGGTTCATTTTTATTCAAAAGGTTATTATAAAGAAATGCTTTGTAAAACATAGATACTTTTTATTTTATGGTTTTGCAATTTTAAAAAATATTGAAGTTAGATATATCAATTGCCGTATACTCAATTATTAGAAATGAATTTAGCCATTCTCAACAAAGAAAACATGGAAGAAAAAGTATTCTAATTGTTCATCCACTGGCCACTCTTGTGTAGATTGTCAGTACAATCCAAAATGTGTTAATAAATCACATTCATGCTGTTTAAAATCCTGTCCTGAATTACAGCTTAAAAAAATGCTGGAAATTTATTTTACCATGAAACGTTTAAAATTTCTTTCAATTTTTTTTACCTTCTTTCGTAGATATCACCTTAAAGTAAAGATATATCCGTTATGGTAAAGACAGACCTGATTAGATTTTGCCACGACTATCTAATCTTAAATTGTCTTTAAGCTGATATAGATAGGGTCTCACTTTTCTTTCAAGATAATATCTATAATCACTTCTGCACGTTCTCCATTGTACAGATCCAAATCGCAGAAGTTGTTACTCAGAATAAAGTAAAAGTACAAAGCATTATTAGTAATAATAAACCTTTACATGGGGAAAAATTATCACCACTTCGAATTGAATAACAGAATCTGACAAGGAAAGTTCATAGGAAAAGATTTGAAAAGATAGCGAAAAGTTGAGACATTCTTACTCCTTGCGACATAAACTTGAATGATGTTCTCAAGACATCATTTGGAAGTTTTCCAAAATAATATTCATTTGATTTTAACTTCTGTAATGTAGTATACGTCATTTTTTAATGTAATGCATTTTAATCTTTCTTATCTTTAAACTATTTATCGTCTGTTTTCTCAAGTTGGAGCCTCTTATCTTTTACGAAAAGCTTACTCATTAAAAGCTAAAAGCTCAGCTTACATTTATGAAAAGCTTACTTAAGACGATCAATTGTTTGGCGCAAAAACCTTTGGCCATTAAACCGCACAAACTAATTCAGCATAACAGTGATTTGAAAATGATCAAGATATGCCTTCACTAGGTTTCGCAGCGTCACTGTCACTAACTGCTACATATTCCACCGCAGTCTTCAGATAGGAATGCATTTGATAATTTATAATCATTATCGCAGAATGTTTTAAACAAAAGTATATTAGCAAGCAAGAACCATTTTAAAAGAAAAGTGCACGCATTTCGATCAAAAACAAATCTTGTGTATCCAAACATGGAAGACATAATCTGGGCCAAATGTCATGGTATGATATATTAATTTCTGTTTTGCAAATGAATGAATATGTTCTCTACATGACTAAGTTTTTAACTATAAGTATCATGATTAGTTTACAGAAAATTGTTTATCAATTTTCTTCATAGTTTGGAATGGAATTAGTATAAAATATCCCAGTTTTATAATTTAAAGAAAAATATTCTTCTTTGAATGATAATTTTTTTTTTTTTATTATTCTGTTGAATTTTCAAGTTCTAGCATTCTTGAATCTTTGTTGTATCTAACACTTGTCTTTTTCCACTGCTATATTATGAGAATGGATTTGTCCCCAAGCATGTTCACTGCTTATTATTTGAAGGGTCTCAGTACAGCCAAAATGAAAGTCGCTCGCAGTTAATTTGATCGAGACCTCTAGTCTGTGTTTCGACACAAACACTTCTTTTGGGACATTTGCTCCAGCTGCAACTATGCAAATTTTCATTTTTATTCTGAATATTGCTTGTAGCACATCTGGATGAAATGTCCATTGATGAGAGTCTTTGAGAAATTGGTGTAATTTTCTCAACAACTAATTCTGAGTGTCGTATTTTCATATGAAAAAGAATTCTTTTTCGTGAATCTTAATGAATGAATGAATTTTTAATGATTGATTGATTGATATTGATTTTTTTTTTTTTATTTGTAACCAAATCTCTGTAGTGGAAAACACCATGAGGTAATTTCTAATGAACATTTATTATGATGTGGCTTTTTCATCAGTTGACATACAATGATAAAGTGTCGATAGAATAAAAGAATTTCATTTAGTGACATCAAAGTCCTTTCTGTAGTAATTTTGTTTATTTTGTTGCCTGAGCGGATTTCTACTCCTTCCAAACTAAAGTAATGTCTTTAATTTTCCATTCAATCGCTTTTGTTATTAAAACAGTTCTTAATCATTTGGCAATGTGATTTATAGGAACTTGATATATGTTGTGAACATTCATTACGATGAGACGATTAGAAAATACGATTAGAATTTAACTACAATACGACAACAATCAAGAGTATATATTCTTTACAGAAATATATTTACGCATACAGTTGCCATATATTAAAGGCAAACAGGAAGGACTTGGTGCTTTTAAATGTATGCTCGCTGACGCTGCTTTATCTCAATTTATCCAAATTTTTTTCATACCATTTTTTTTTTTCTTTTAATAATCTGAACCAATTTGCAGAAGCGAAAATGAGACCTCCTGAAAAATCACTCCAAAATTTAAAATTCCAAAAATTGCAGAAAAATTCGAAACTCCAGGAATCCAAATTTCTTTCAAAAATACCATAAACGTTGCCGAAACTCTCTGGTAACCAAAGAATAGCAATAAAAGGAGTGCATTTAAACACAAAAGAAATAGACAAAGCTGCAGATCAATCAATCAAACATTTTAACATTTAAACGATGATTTAGAAAACATGAAGCACTACTAATACCTGAAACGAAAAGTATGAGATAAATATGGGGCACCCGATAGGTGACAAGGTTACGAGACTTTTCGTAGAAATTGTAGAATTATTGTTGTCTTAAAATAAGCGTCTTCAGACATATCAAATAACCATGAGTAAGACAGAACTCTATATCCAAAAGCAGTTTAATATTTGTTTCGTGCTGTTACATATTTTATGCCTTGAAACAAAATGTGTTCCACTGTTTCCGGAATTTTGCAGATCGAACATACTGGAGATGAACTCAGGCCAAATCTATGGAGTTCTGCATTGCTAGGATATGTTTCTGTGCGAAATAAGGAAATAAAAATATCTTCTTTTCGATGATTAGGGAAAAGTCTGTGAGGAGGTTTAATAGTATTCGAATGACTAAATTCCTCAGGATATTTGCCCCCCTCCCCATCCATTGCTCTGTTGTTTTCAGCTGTGCTTTCTATTTTTTTTTTTTTTGATGAAATATTAGATCTTCTGGTGATAACCAATGAAATATTATTGTATCTGCTGCAGATTTCGAGAGGTAATCCACTATTTCATATTCTGTAATACCGACATCTCCTGGGTAGCAGATGAATTCAAAGGATAAAATGCTACTGCAAAGATCTTGCAGTTTATTGCCAAGAAACTGGTTGATACGATTGGAATGAATATTACGATTCTATAACGCCAGAAGAGCAGATATACTATCAGAGAGAATTATATATTTATAAGACGAAAGAACAAAATTTGAAAGGGTTAAAAGGAGTGCAAGGGCTTCTCTTGTGGAAATACTATTATAATTTGAAATCTGCCCTGATAATGACTCTGGTGGAAAAGAATTGATGACTTCTATCGAATGCTTAAGTTCTGCCCTAGAGGCGTCAGAGGTTAATCTTTCCAGTATTGATTTTTGTATTGTTCAAATAGGTGTTTGACGATATGATGAGGCAACTGTTTTGTTTGAAAAGGTAAATCACTGAGATGAAATGTGAATTTAGAGTACACTCTAACTGGAGGAAAATTAGGAATTAAATTAGAAGGCTTAATGTCCAAAATGTCCAAAGATCTGCAAAAAAAAAAAAAAAAAAAAAACATTGCAGGGAAATGGGACGTTTCAACCTTGGTATTTCATTTCCCGAACGAAGATAAATGGTGTGTGGAGAAGAGGAAACAAAAGAAATATGTTTGATAAAAAAAAACGCTCTACTAGCATGTACAACCTCTGAAGCAAAGAAAATTGACATGTTTTTGTAAGTAAAACTGAAATCGCCGTCCACTTTGGAAGACCAAAGCAAACGCAAATGCAGATGATATAAAGGGTTAAGCATTTGAAAACCACTATGGCTAGATCAGGTGAAAATAGGAGCTCCATATTCCAGTAAATTACGAATTTTGGTAATTGTTATTTGGATTAAATGATAGGATCGACAATCCCAGAAATTAACAGCAATTGCTTTAAGAACATTTATTTTTTTTTAATAACTTTCCTTTAAGATACAGGGAATATTGTTTGAAAGAGAGATTATAAGAGAAGATGATACCTGAAATACATGTATGTTGTTTCCAAGGGATGAGGATACTGTAAATATGCAGATGTTGAGCTGGTTGTTTTTATTAGAAAAGTTAATGGCTTCGAACTTTTCAGGTTGAAAGGTGAATTTCCAAGTTTCGTTCCATTGAATGGTTTTATGAAGGGTTATTGGTAGATTATTAAGTACTTTTTCAGAGATTTATCACTGCTAAAAAGAAAAATATCGTCAGCATACAATAAGCATTCCTTATGTTGAGATATGTTCTCGTAAATATCTCTCATGTAGATACAAAAAGAAAAGTACTAAGAACACTCTCCTGCTTTTCACCATGAGTGGAAAACAATTTCATAGAATCAGAGTTTCTCCAGTTGACATAAAAATTCCTGTTATTAATGCAATTGTTTATCCATCTAGCAGCAGTTCCCTTTATGCCAACCTGAAAAATTTTATAGATAAGACCATCTCACCAAATTGAATCATATGCAGCAGAAATGTCTAACTTAAGAAAAATACAAAATTTTTTTTGGCGTTTTTGGCCCTCAATTATTTTATGATGAAGTAATGATAATGAATGCATGCAGTCCTTGAAAGGAATAAATTCTGAATGGTTGGGATGGAATTTATCATAAACTGCAAAATGAATAATTCTTTTGTTTAAGATTTAATAATTTTAAATTCAAGGATTTTACAAATAATTAATGTCAATGTAATAGGACGATAAGAAGCAGGGGAAGTGCTATCTTTTCCAGGTTTAAGGATGGGAATAATTTTAACTGTTAACATTCCCGAGAAACATCAACAGTTAACAATATTATTGAAGATATTAAGCAGATGAAGAAGACAAGAATCAGGAAGAATTTTAATAAGTTTTGCAGGAATACTGTCACTGCTATGTGAAGTATTAGGAGCAGCGTGGATAGCATCTTTTAGCTCGTTAAACGTAATAGGTCTATTGTAATGTTGGTTGCAATTATCAGAAAGATCAAATGAAATAAACTGATGGTCAATGGATTTATTAAAATGAGTAGCTAATATATTTGCTTGCTGAGTCGGATCTGAAATAACAGAATTATTTGAATGAAAAATCTTATTGCTAACCAAGTTATTGTTTCTATTATGAATTGCTTTAATGATTTCATAAGTTTTGCCGTTATATCGGTACAGGAACACACAAAATCCAAATACTGCTTCTTAAGATTAGAGATGTAGCGAAGAAGTTTGAATACATGAAATCCATAAGGCATGAGAAAGTTGAGATCCAGCTTGATGTAACAATTTGCGTTTCAGTCTTAAAAGATTATTGCAGCGAGAATTCCACCACGGGAGATTTTGATGGTGAGATGTTTCATGAAGTTTCCTGTTATTAAGGAGAGCCTGAGTAAAGAAAGAATGTAAATCTGAATATGATGAAAAGGTGCGGTCAAGATTTTGTTGATATTGAAGGAAAAGATGAACTTTAGACCATAATATGATCGATCTGAAAATTTTCTGTGAAGTGAAAAGTTAGAGATATCTGTATCGGAAGGTGATCTCTGTCGAAAGGATCGGAGCGAACAACATATTAGGATAAATGTCTGCACTGGCAATGGAGCGATCAATAAGCAATGCAACAGTGAGAGTAATATGAGTGGAAGGGTTTGTATTAATAATATTTAAATTATTCTGGAGAATCACGTTGATCAGGATTTCAGAACTAGTTTGAAGAGGTGGACCCGAGAATGAAAATTAAAATCTCCGAGAATAATACAGTTTGAAGGAAGTTGTTGACTAATTGCATCCAGCCATTCAATAGTGAAAATACCCCTGGTAGAATAAATGTTAACGACAGTTATATTTTTATGTGAAATATGAATTGTAACTGCTTGAATTTCATTATCAGAATCAGGAAGATTGACAAAATTAAAGACACTGCTAGGAAAACTAGAATCAACTGCAATTGGTGGAAAAAAAGTTCATTCTGACGAGTGATCCGCATGAAAACAATATTTTTAAAGTGGATATTCCAGAGGAAATGTTATCATTTCCTCATTTCCGTATGCCAAATGCAATTTGAACATAGTATCTCTAGAAGAAATAAAATTGAGGTCTATTTCAGAGGAAAAATCCATGCTATTAGATTGACTATTTTTTTCTGCCATATCAGAACTCTAAGTACGTCCACTTAGAGAATTGGGACCTCCCTCCTCACTTTAAAACATTAACAACAACCTCGAACAAATAGTGAAAAAACTAACTAAAAATTACCGGTAACTTATCCGGAAAGAAATCCAACTAAAATTTTAAAAATCAAAAATTTTAACATACGAAGCCCAAAACAAAAAAGAACAAAAAGGATCATGCACACTCCAAAGCAGCTCAAGTCTGAAGTCCACTTTTCACCTTCAACTAAAGTATTGAGACTTGTTATATTTTCTGTGAGTATTTTTAGTGATTCCTGGAAACTGGAAGCCTGTGCCTGACATATTTTTCTAACAAAGTTTTGTGCTTCCATAGCTTGTTGTTGGAATAATTTAGTAATTTCTTTCTCATAGAGGTAGAAACAATTTTTACTTTAGCAAAAAATGAGTCTTCTTAACTCGATAAAGTCTCCAAGCTTTTACTAAAGAAAGCCTGTTGAGAGTTTTAAACAGTAAAAAACTTTTCTTCAGCTTTACGATTAGGACAATTAATGTCAGTGCCTTATGTGTTTCACTGAAATTTATACATTTAGGAATTCGTTTAATCATACGAGTCAACAGAATGATTAGAGCTGTAGAATTCCCAAACAAGGGGGTTTTACAATTAGAAGTAGGATGAATATACTACTGGCAATTACGGCATTGACGGGGTTTATCAACAAATAAAGAAATTTTTTTGTTGGGTAAGGCACAATCTTGTGTGTTCAGGCAAGACCGTACCCAAAATAGAAATCAAAACCGGAGTGGTGAATGTCGATGTTGCTCGTTTACATGCAAATCTCTTGAACTTTGTGACAGAGACATTGTTTTCCTCTTTCAATTCTAAAGTGAGTACAGAAAGTGATTTGTCTGCCGGAATGTTGTGAAGTAGGAATCGGGTGGAGATCTTTTCCGGATAAAGCGATGCTTTAACCGAAATTCCCAAAATGGCCTTAATATTAGCAAATTCTTTAGCGGTATCGTAATGAGAAGACAAAATTAGTTTGTTCTTTTGGGTGCTCCGCATGAAATCTATACATTTTAAAGTGGTTATTTTAGAAGAAATGTTTTTTTTAAACTCTGGGGTGTGCCTTTGGAATCGCGCCATTTGTCACCTCAAATACGATAAGAAACGAGCGAGCTCAGTTTTCGAAAGCCAAATGCAATTTAGAAATAATGTCTCGAGAAGAAATAAAATTGATGTAAATTTCCGAGGAAAATTCCATGATATTAGAATGACAATTATTTTCTGCCATATCAATATTTTAAGTATGCCCATTTAGAGCATTGGTCCCGCCATCCTCGCTTTAAAACATAACAACAACCCTGAACAAAAATGTGAAAAAAACGTGGTAACTTATCCGAAAAGAAATCCTACTAAAAAAAAAAAAATAAATAAAAAATTTTAGCTTTCGAACCCAAACCAAAACAAAAGGACAAGAGGGATACTCGTCACTAAGCACACTCTAAAGCAGCTCAAATCCACGTTTCGCACAGAAAAGATAAAAAGAATGTAAAAATACAAAGTTGAATTTTTATCCTTTCACTCTTGTCTTTTGAAACTTGCCTTGGAATTTGTCTTGATTTAGGAGGGTAAAAGCAAATTAGATAGCATATTAGTATATCACAGTTTTGAAAAAAAGAACTAAAAATATGTTTAGGAAGAATGTGCTGTTGCTGCTGATATAGAAGTTGAACTTTAGTTATTCTTTAAATTTACTTGCAATATTGGAATAAAGTTTAACTACGATGCGATTTGAAAAAATGGAAATTAAATTAAATTATAAATTAGAGATGACCATTTTGATATAGAGTGAAACCTACTTTTATAACTATGCGTCCTCCTACAAACTGTCAGAAGTACCGCTTATGGCGTACAAGAGAAATGATTTGTCTACAGACTCTCATTCGGAGAGGGGGTATATTTCGTGCAATCCTGCACGTAGTTGAATTTTGCTTTTTCGGCTCATCATCGAATCGATAATTAGCTGCATTTTACTTTAAATTTGTTAAATATTGGTTAGCTGCAATTGTATGTGGGGTGCTTGTGCGTGTGCCAATAAAACAACTCAAACCTGTGCCTCAAGTATCTCAATCCAACCACACGCACGTTTACAAACTGATTGTCCAACCACCGCACTGCACTTAAAGTAAAGTATAACCCTTCAAATTAATGCGTAAATAATTTTACTCTTAACATCTTTAACACATTTTAAATATTTCATAAATTGTTTCTAAATTAAAAATACGCGACTTGTTATATTCAATGTATGAATAAATTTTAAAAAAAAATGTTTTGACAAATATGTTAAACGGAAATGCTTCGTAGGTAAGTAGAAATTTTTCATTAGCACAAGAGCCAGTTTTGGATAAGCAGCTCCGGTAAATTATTTGGAAATGGACGGTTGGTATATCTTTGTAAGAATATCAAATTGAATATTCTGTACCCAATTATAATAATTGCGTATAGTTCTGTGATATAGTATAATTCAAAGGGCAGTTTTTTGCTGCAGTTGACATTGATCTGCATATTCGATATCCATGAAAAATATATTTTTGTTGCTGTTCAATAGATCATTTACACAAAAACACGATGTGGACTGTAATGATTTCTCTTTTAATTTGGGAGCCGTCACACTCGGGGATGGTTTCGCCACACAACTTCTCTCTTTACAGACACCCTTCTCTTCACGCTTTCATAGATAGCGCTGCTTGCACAAACAGATGCTTAAAATATATGTATGCTATGGAAAATAATTTCAATCTCTTCTTGGATACTTTTGCTTCATTTTGTTTCTCGTTTAATTTCATATCAATATATACTGAATTTAATTTTTTTCACTTATTACATAGATTAATATGAAATGAGTACAAGAAATTTGAGGAAATTACACCACTGGCCATTAAAATTGCTACACTAAAAAGAAATACAGATAACAAAATTATATTTATTGGAAAAATATAGTATACTGGAAATAGCAATGATTAAATTAAGAAATTTGGAAGCATAGATGCTGAGAAATCAGTACCCAGAACAACCACCTCTGGCAGCACTTATACGCCTGGGCATTAAGTCAAACAGAGATTGGATGGCATGTGCAGGTACAGATGCCCATGCTGTTTCAACACGATGCCAAAGCTCATTAATCATAGTGAATGGCGTATGGTGACAAGCCAGTCGTTCGACAACTATGGACCAGACGTTTTCTATTGACGAGAGATCTGTTGAATGTGCAGACCAGGACAACAACCGAACATTTTATGTATCAAAAGGGTACAATACCGCCAACATGCGATTGTTACTATCCTGCTGAAACGTAGCGTTTCGCAGGGCTCGAACAAAGGGTAGAGCCACTGATCGTAACACACCAGAAATGTAACTGGTACTGCTCAAAGTATCATTGCGAATAAGAAGTCACCGAGATGTTGATCCAATAACACCCCATACCATCACGCCATGTGATGGGACAGTATGACGATGGCAAATGCACGCTGCCATGATGCCGCCAAACACTGCGAACATCTTGATGCTGTAAACAGAACCTGTATTCATCTGAAAAATAATGTTGCGCCATTTGTGCGCCCAGGTTCGTCGTTGGTCACACCATTGAAGACGCTCCTGTCTGTGATAAAGCGTCAAGGGTAGTCGCAGCCATGGTCTCCGAGCTGAGAGTCCATGCTGCTGCAAACGTCGTCGAACTGTTCGTGCAGACACTTTTTGTCTTGCAGATTATCCCAATTCTTGACTTAGGGCTTGTGACGGGCCTGCACAATCCATTAAGACCAAACGGTAAACATACCTGTCTGCTAGTGATAGGGGCCATTGAGATCCAGCACGGCGTTCCGTATTACCGTCCTGAACCTATTGATTCCATATTCTGCTAACAGTCATTGGATTTCGACCGATGCGAGCAGCAGTAATGCCATACGATAAACCGTAATCCCGGTACGCTACAATTTGACCTTTATCAAACTCAGAACGTGCTGATACGAATTTCTGCTTTTTACACGAAGTATCACAAAAACTTTTCACCAGGCAACAAACTTCAAATGCAATTTGTGTATGAGAAACAGTCTGAACAACTTCCTCTTTTAAATTCATTGTAGGTGTCTGAATGAGCTGAAACGCTAATCATTTGCATATCACAGCACCTTCTTCATGCAGTTTAAATTTCATACCTGTAGCTTATCACCTTCTTAGTGTAGCAATTTTAATGGACAGTAGTGTATATTTGCATTTTAAAATTTTGCAAATAAGATTATAGTTTTTCCCACATTACACATTTCAGAGAAGCACCTTATAAATTCATTTATTTTTCATTTGGAAAGCCAAATATCATCAAGAATTTAATGTAAACTTAATATGAACGCATCTCGCTTATTAACTATTATTTAAACATTAATTTTAAACATTTTAAACATTTTATTTTTCACACAATTTTAATGAAAAAGTTGTATTGGACAAATTCAATTAGCTTTGAATTTTTTATCCCCAGATTTCTCGGCATAATTTTTGCATTTCATTAACTGATAATTGAAATTATCTCAAAATATTGCTCAAAGCAAATCAAACAAAAAAAGTATCAGCCCTAGACAAATTAGGATTACATGATAAATAGGATGTGCATGTTTTTAAAGCATCGCACTGCGTATTTTCTAATAATAGGTTTAATTAAAGATTTGCAAAACTATGTACAATAAGTCGCAACAACAATAAATTAAGTAGTTTTATAAATTACTTGATGGATATAATAATTAGATCAGATTATTGAAATAGCAAATCTTAATAGCTAAGAAGATAATGTTACGATAAATAAAAAATAATATTGTAACCAAAACAAAAGAATATGTCAGAGTTACAGTATGTCAGAGTAATACACTATTTAATAGTACAAACTCAATTGTTAAAATAATTATGAATTCTTTAAATGAAACTAACACAACGATTTTTTTTTTCATTTGTTATAATAACATATTATTTAGTCAGTGATGGAAAATTTATTTAAAATAAAAATTAATTATGTAAATGTATCACATTTTTATATTTGTTATAGGAAGCTGACAGGTGATAAGTAATCAATTTCGAATATAGGCTATTAATTTATGTATTTGTATAGTTTTAGCTAACTCAATAATTGTCGCAAACCTCAATTGATGATAATTTTTGTAATGATCATAAATTTTCCTAGAGATTAATAACTAAATTAAAAGTTCGGTAATAAGTAAAGGAATCTCTCGTATATATACTAGAATAGAACCTCTGTAAGTCGAACTTCAAGGGAGACGCCAAATAATTCGAGTTATAGAGTTTTCGACTTATGGATGGATTTTCGCGGATTTTATAAGGAAATATTCGACTTGTAAGGTTTAGATTCTTTCTAACTTATTTTGAGTTAGAGAAGTAAAATAAAAAAAAAAAAAAATTCAAGTTACGGAGGTAATAAGCATGCTTAATTGCAACTTAAAAGTTATATTATGTACTGCAATAAAAAATTAAAATAATTCCGAAACAATCTTAAAATTAAAAATATTATGTATTAAAAAAGTCAGTTATTATTTTTTTTTGCTTTAGACAATTCGATCGTTCTCTTATCTATAGCATTATCTAAGCAGTAAAGAGCAGAAAATTCTTTTTCTTCCGAGTTGCTAGTTTGCTCCATGAAATTCAGTAAAATATTTTAATGTTGTTCTTGCCTCTTTGATGGAAACCCATGGGGCGCATGTTATATTATTGGAGTCTTTTATATCATCTAAATCATTAGTTTCAGTTTTCTGAGCAACTGAATCGATAATTTTGTCATCAGATAATGGACCAGAAGTAATGACTTTCATTGCACGTAACGGAGTCCTCAAAACATATTCCTGTTTCAGATACCACTGTGTCCCATTCTGCAGGAGGCTGGACAGAAATAACTTCTACTTCAGCTTCTTCTGCTGATGACAATGGAAAACCACAGTATACATAACAGGTTTTTATAGTAGTCGCAGTTACATTTTGCCAATCTTTGTCAGCCATTCTCATGGCTTGTAATACATCTATAATAAAATTATTTTCTTCTTCCATATTACCCAACATGTTCCTGACTACTTTTTTCCGGTATAATGACTTGAAGTTTTTAATGATGCCTTTATCCATAGGCTGATTCATAGCTAATTTTGATGTGGTATTGGCAGGCAGATATTGGATTTTAATTGCTTTCATTTGTGGAATATCATTATGTGCCGTACAATTATCAATGAATTATAGAATTTTTCTTTAGACATTCTCTTGTCAATATTTATGAATATTTATGAGACAGTTTTGAAAATTCCAGAAGTCCAGTCTTTGTATTTGCTTAGTATTTCAAAGGTAGCAATTTACGTTGAGCGTTGAAAAACAACGAGATTTCTTAGCTTTTCCGATGACTAATGGTGAGAATTTTCTGTGCCCGACATGTTTGCTGCGAGCAAAATAACGTTTGACTGAATTTAAAATGACCGTTTAAGCAAACATCTCTTGCTATGCTTCCCACCATGACATCGATAATTTTTAGAAGTTAGAGTCTTATCAGGAAGACATTTAAAAACAGTCCCATTTCGTCAGCATTGAAGATATTCTCAGGTTCATAACTATGTAACAAGCCTTGCAATTCGCTTTTCCATTTGTCACAGGTTTCAATGTTGACACTTGCACTTTCTCCACAAACTTTCTTGAAAATAAGTTTATATCTTCTTTTGAACTTTTCTAGCCATCCGTTACTGGTCCTGAAATTAGCCAGTCGCAATGATTTAGAGTGCATTTCGGCTTTTTCTTGTAACAGTGGTCCACTGAAGCCGATGTTTTAGTTCCGACACATGATTAAACCATTTAAGTAAGCGCTCTTAAAATCCGGGAAATTCTTCAATTCGTTGTCTTTTGCAGGGCAAACTTTGACGGCTTCAATTTTTTTCATGATGTAAGATTCGTTTTTATTTGTTGACAGAGTACCCTTTGGAAGGCTAAATTGTTCAGCAACATCTTTCTTCTTTTAACAATTCTTCACAGCTTCAAGCACTTCAAACTTTTCAGTGAGAGTCAAAAGTTTTTAGTTTATGTTTAACAGCACTCATTTTTTAACAATATTATTCGTATACTGTTGTTAAAATAGCTGTATATTGCAGTAAAACCAAACTACTTCTGATATTTTAGCAATCGACAACAAAAGATTTGCTTCATTAGTGTTCAAGTGAAGTCAATAGCAATAATAAGAATTTTAATAAGAATATTTCATAGAATTGATTATTCTATTTACTGTATACTCACACATTGTTTTCTAAGAAACGATGACGTGCATTGTCGGCAAATCCTAAAGTCGGTAACTTATTTTTCTTCGAGCTATAGAGGTAATTAGTTTCAAATGATCGAGTTGTAAAGGTTGTAAAATCAAATCTTGCTAATGTTCGAGATACAGAGGTACGATTTTTTTTTTTTTTCGAGTTACGGAGGGAAAATATATACCGAAATGTCTTGTGGGGATTGGCTAATTATTTCGACATATAGAGGGTTGAAATTTCGAGTAATGGCGGTTTTGAGGCTTGAAGGTAAGGATCAAAATTTTTTTTTTTCGAGTTTCGGAGGTTTTCGACGTATCGAGGTTCGATTTAAAGAGGTTCTACTGTACAAGAAACAATGCATGCTTATTTTCATACTTTATAGATAAATAACAATATCTTATAGATATATATGTTGATATGCTGCATCTTCTTTGCTAATAGATTTATAAATAAATGAACATATTGCTGAAAAATAACCAACATAAATAAATGTTTAATTTTAGTTAAATGCATAACATTTCAGTGATAATTAAAATTCCTCTCAAAAGTTTAATTTAAAATCCAATCTTTCAATATTTATGAGGGCAATTTTATTGAATACGATGTAGCCGTTAATATACGTGATAATTATAGATATGCCAATTAGAATTGCTTGTTGAAAAAGCATCATAAATTATATAAAAAGCAAATAAATGAGGGAGAACTCCTAAGTAATTAAATTAGTGGAATTGAAATTACTAACTGGATAAGCAGAAGGTCTCCACCTTCTGTATCACTTCTTGCAGTCATTTCTTAAAATTGTAATTCGAATATTTAAATTAGATTAATTGTTTCAGATTTGTTATAAATCTCATGTACATTTTATTTGATAATTATATTTCAATTACTTTTATAAATTTTCGCTTAAATTTATTCAGATTGCATCTGCAGTCTGATATAAAGTATAATATAAATGATTATGAAAAGAAATTACTCCATTGGAAAAATTCAGATAATTCAATTGAAGGAACTAAATTGTAGGAAGACATAAGTATAGAGACTCAATAAGAAAGAAAGAACATTGAAAGCAAAGTTTTCTAAAAGAAAAAAATTCAAATTTCCTTTGCTTTATTAATCTTCTGCATTTTGACAAAAAAAAAAAAAAATTAAAAAAAAAAAAAAGAAAGAAAAACAAACTTCGCTTTAGCTGCTTTTTAAACAAAATAGAGAGTTTTTAACCATCCTTATGTATTTATGCTCAAGTATTGCTTTCTTTTATTTAAAGAAATATTTATAAACTTCATGTCTAAATTTGTACTATTTTGAAGTCGCAAGGTTATCATGCAATTATATGTACACACATGGTGCGTGTGTGAATTCATTTAAGCATGAAATCCTGTTAAACTGAATCCAAATGACCGCATTTATAAATACTGCACTAAATCGCTTGAGAGCCATCAATTTAAAAATCAAAAGGGCATCATTCAAGAACGCTGCGCATTAAACGAAAACTAAGAACACACACAGAAAAAAAGGCTTTCGCAGATAGCAAAGCTGAGAAAGCATTTTAACGCCAGTCCACTTTTCTTCCCCTAACGATCTGCAATCCGATAGTAGTCGTATTCCTGGCAAGAATGCAACAGGTCGGGGGAGAAAGAAACAAACTGTTGCATCAACAGCCGATCGATGGACAAGAGCTTGTTGAATTCGGCTTATGGCTTTTCATTTTCAATCTTCTTCATTTCGTGAATAAAACAATAATTATGATCACTGCAACATTTTCTAA
This sequence comes from Caerostris extrusa, assembly GCA_021605095.1. Classification (NCBI taxonomy): domain Eukaryota; kingdom Metazoa; phylum Arthropoda; class Arachnida; order Araneae; family Araneidae; genus Caerostris; species Caerostris extrusa. The sequence goes on along the minus strand of BPLR01013734.1, from coordinate 127,679 downwards.
ACATCGTCATAAAAATTTCAAACATTATTATTAAAGAAATTTCTTACTTCATTGTTTTTTACGTTATTTATATGCTTTGTTGTTATTTAAGGCTCCTAATGCATTTAAAGGAAACGAAATTTAGGTAATGTTGATTGGTATATAGTTTGATGAAAATTTTTTTATGAAATATATTTTGGCAAGTTGTTATAACTTGCTTGTTGATATAATATATAAATTGAAGCCAATTAAAGATTGAAAAATATGTCAATTTTGTCAGAAATCTTAATATTTGTTTGCATAAAAAGCCTATTTAAATAAAATGATATTTTTTTATAAGTGCCTCGTGCTTCAAAGAAGCATTGAAGAAAAAAAATTATCATATTTATTTATTTGTAATGAGTTTCTTTAATTTAATTTTATTAACAGTTACATTTGTTGAAATCAGTTGTTATTTTCTTTTAGATTTCTACTTTCGCAGTTTGATAGGAATACAGATAAAAAAAAGTAATACATGCATAATAAGAAAAGTATTACTATTTTATTTAATATTATAAATACCTACTTCTTTTACTATTGCTAATACATGCAAATACTTATTTCCCTACTATTATTATTTTCGGTTATTTTTTGTGCATAAGGAAGTTATAAATAAAGCATGCAAATATTTTTTTTTTAATATTTTTTTTTTTTTGCGTAAGAAAGGCCTATATTCGAAGCACAACAGTTGATTTGTAAAGATTGAAAAAAACTAGATTGAATGAATACCGAGGGTAATACTGAGGGTAGTACCAAGGGTTTTTACTTATGATTATTATTATTTTTTATTACTGTTTGAATATTTAAAAACTACTTTATTACTTTTTTTTTCAACTAATATCCACAATAAGAGATAAAGAAAACGCAAAATGGACAAAATGACTTTGCAAATATATTCAAATGAAAATATATATATATATATATATTAAAGTAAAATAAGATATTAATCGTGAAATTACGAAATTGCTTCAATCTCAGAAAAGTAAGAAGGCAGCATTTAAAGAAGGCAGCAAAAGTAAGATGTCAGAGTAAATAAAGTTTTTACAACCAATTTAAAAACAATCAGACAATGATAAATCCTGTTGATTTTTTCAAATATACAATTTCAAATCGAAAGTTATAGAGAGTCCATAAAATACTATGAAAATAAAATATAAAAAAAAAGTTTGTAATTTTCCATGATGCACATTCCTGAAGTGAGTATCATGCAGCCAGCAATTCTAAAGGAATCTAATCCGAAACAACGGAAAAGAAACATTCGCATGGTAATCTGAGGGAAAGCTTGTAATGTAAATTATGTGTCTCGATGAAGTAAAGAATTTAAAATAAATACAGATTTTTTTTTGCGAGTTAAAAATAATTTGAGTTAATGAAAAGCTTTCACCCAATGTTTTCCCATTATTTTCCTTAAATAGTCGCCAACGGAAGTAGTAAAATTCGTCTATATGTTTTAAAGTGTCTGGGAATTCAGATTTGGGGTTTGTTTATCTGTTCCACTCTTAGTGACCTAGTTCTTTGAATTTCAATAGTACAATTGATTAATTGGTTTTCATTCACAATATAAAACTAATAGAATAAATAAAACTCGTTTGAAATTAGGGAAAACAGCATAAAAGTTTTTAATATTAGTTACAAAAATAATTAATTGGTGAATAAGAAATACATATAAAATTTAATAAAAAGTTATAATTAGGGAATTACTGAAATACTAGGAATTAAAAATTATATTATCTTAAGAACTGTAATAGTATTGGTTTGATTCATCTTGAAAAATGTGTCAAAATTTAAAACTCCATTATATTGATGATTCAATATTATTTTATCGTATAGTGTTGATTATTTTTTCATGATATTGTTATTAACGACAGATGGCGCAGCCAGCGCTGAATGGAAAACTGTACATGCTACAGGACTAACTGAGTATAAAAAGAAGCAATGAAAAGAATGTAAGTTTGACTGCGAGAGCGGTGGCTATTAAGAATAATAAAGTATGTTAGTAGCTTTTAAAACGTAATGATTAGCGGTAGTAGGTATTTTACGCTGGTGTGCAAAACTTAAGCAACAGGTGGGTTTTTTGCCATAACTCCACGAGAAATCATCTGAGAGACATGACATTCAGAAATGAGGGAGAGTATTCTGTACGTAAAGGATGACGAAAGCATCGGTGCTGAAAAAGGAATACAATGCATAGTACGGAATCAAACAAAAACAGGCTTTATTGAACGCATAGTATCGTGATTTATGATTGTCTATCCAAAAGGAAGAACAACAAGCAGATGTTCCTTAATATTAGGTATGCACTCCCCTCATTGCAATTGTTGCTTCGCAACGTCTCCGCATACTCAAAACCAGCTGGCGCAACATTTCTTGCAGTAGGAGTGCCCATTTCTCAATCAACATCTGTTTGAGTTGTTGGGTGTTCTCCGGAGGATGTAAGCGTGCTGCAATGCGTCTCCCCAAAGCATCTCACACATGTTCGATGGGATTTAAATCTGGGGAGTACGCTGGCCAATCCATTCGAGTGATATCTTCACTTTTCAGTAGCTCCTCAACAGCAAGAGTCCGATGTGGCCTTGCATTGCCATCCATAAAAATGAAGTCTGGGCCAATGGCACCTCAGAACAGAAGCACATGGGAAAGGAGTACCTCCTCACAATAGCGATTCCTGGTTACAGATCCTCTGTCGAAAACGTGGAGCTCAGTTCGCCCGTTCAGCAAAATGCTTCCCCAGACTAGAACTCCATAACCACCGTAACGGTGTCTTTCCTTGAGGTACTGGGATAAAGCCGGGTCCCGACCTCTCTCAATCAAAACACGTCGAGAATCGCTTCTGGTACAGAACCGACTCTCATCCGTAAAGAGGACACGACTCCATTGATCAGTTGTCCAATTTTTGTGCTCTCTGCACCACTGTAAACGGTGGCCAACTTTCAAAGGGAGGCAGCGTTCGGGACGGCGAGCGAATAGGCGGTCATCTCTTGCAGTTGTCTTCCTCGGGCGGCCACCACCAACCTTTCTAACAACTGTAGCTGTGGTTTGGAAAGCCGATATTTGCATACGCATGACGTTTCTACTGACTTACGTGTTCATTGTACTGATCTCCAGACCTCCTTTTCTGCAATTTCATGGTTATCTGCTAAATTTTTACATTGTTACTTTAGTTTTGCACACCAGTGTTATTTCTTTCTTATGTCAGTTATCCAATCTAGGAGTACACAATTCATTTCATGAATGAAAGTGTCAAAAATTAATGTCGATTGCAACATTCCGTGTAAAAACGTCCAAGATTTCTCCCATATCACACTCAAAGATTGACTCTCCCCGAAAGGCAATGTGATCTTTCCTGTAGTAGGACACCTCAACCCGTGGATTTTCAACAATATAAAAAAACCCGTATTTCCTTTAAACTATTTTGCTAATTATAATTGCTAAGCAAAGAACTTCTTATCCTAAATTATCCTGCAATCTGAATGTGATTATTTATGTTTCATCCCCCTTCCTTTTTTTTTTCTTTTAAAGAAAAATATTTTCAATGGATGCGATCAATACGAAATTAAAAAATTTATATATATTTTGCATTATTTTGTTTAACAGTAATTCATATGTAAATAGCAGTAAATGAAGAAAAAAAGAGATTACCAATTAAGAGATTTGCAATTTTTGAACTATTCAAACATTTTATACAGTTTAAAATGAACTGCATTACAATAATAGGATAAAATCTTCAAAATAGGAAAACGGTCAAGATTTAAAAGAAAAAAATAAAAAGAAAATCTTATTTAATACAGCATTAATAGAATTCGGAACTAAAAAATTTTTTTTTCTCTTGTTGCTTTGGCGATTTATTACATTATTAGTACAATCACATTGTTGTGTAACCAAATAATATGAACACACATTGAAACAGCACAGTAAGTGCTCTTTTTAATACGGCATACGACATTCAGCACTTTCTATAATCCAGCACCTCTCGAGGTTTCGTATTTTTGTATGTAAATTGGGTTCCTGTTGATCTTGACTTACAAATCGTGGCAATGTGCAATTCCGTATCCACCCAGGATATAAGGCTTTTAGCTTTTTCCCTGTTTTTGTGTCATCATTATAGATGGTGCCTTGTGTGGACGTCGGTTTTTATCCCCTCCTTTTCGTCATATTTTTGGGCGACCTCTTGTCTTGTTGTTACCTCATTTATGTTACTAATTTTTCGTTATAATCGTTATATATATATATATATATATATTACAAAGTACCATGCCGAATATATGCTATGTGCCAAAATGTCGTTGGAATTTTAAAATTGAAAATGTAAAATGTTTTAAATGTCCTGCTCATAAAGACCAAAAGCTAAGGGGTTGCTGCAGTTCAATGGATATATTTCATTTGCACTGAAATAAATTATTTATTTCGAAGTATTTATTTTATTAAAAAAATATACAAATTATAAGAAATGTTATACAATTCATCTTGTGATTTGGTAACAATTGTTATTTTTTAAAAAACATGTGATTTAAAAAGTACCCAATTAGGTTAGTATTTCATGAATAGTTTTGAGCATTGCATTAATTCAAAAACGCATTTAAGTATGCCATTGAGTTTCAAAAAGTATTTTGAAATTAATTTTAATATATTAATAATTATTACAAATTAAAATTAATTATAAAATGCGATGATGAGGTATAATTAAACTAAAGGAATTTGATGCATAAAGGCTTTGGTTACAGTATTTCAAATGAATTATTTTGTTTATATATAGCCATTAAAAATCCTAATTAAGAAGGAATTTATTTATTTTTTTAATTAGTATTTCTTTTTAGAAGAATATAAAATTTGGAAAGAGTCAAATTTGCTTTAAAATTAAAAAAAAATGTTTAATTGATATATTCAACAAAAAGTTAGCTTTAAATAGAAAGAACATTATATTTTCACATATTTTGTACAACTGCAGAAAAAAAAAATAAATAGAGAATTTGAAAGATGATTAAAAATAAGATTCATTTCCTAAACATGTTGAGGAACTAGCAGAAATAATTAATATATTTAATATTTTAATGAATATTAATTTAAATGTTTCAGTAAAAAGTTAAAAATATTTAATCAGTAAAAACTAGATTGATATTTTTCAAAGCAAACGCTACGTTTATTTTTCAGAAAGACAGCGAGTACACTAAAACTACCCGGCTGCTGATGGCATTATAAACGAATGCTATGCTCTTGTATTCTAGGTGCTTACTTATCATTATAGGCTTTTGTATTCTAGGTAATTAATATATTTAATTCGTAACGATGTTTTGAAGAAGAAATCAAATCACAAAAGCAACGCCACGTCAAATATTTTTTTAAAAGGTAAGGTAAGCTCGTGTGCGTTTTTCCTCTTGCTATTGAACAGTTTGAAAATAATTCTTTTTATTTATCATTGTTACACGATTAATATACTTATGAATTTTTAAATTTTAATGAAAATAAGTGATAATTTTATGAGATATGAATTAAATTGCCTCAAAAAATGTTAAACATTTTTACACCATAATTTTGAAGCATGTTTATAACATTTGATGATACATAGGACACTCAAATTCTGCTAATTACATATAAAATCATCATTTTTAGTATTTTTGCTATTATAGAGCAAAAATTCTAAACTTTTTGAAGAAATGATAAATATAATTACTAATTAAATCATTTTAAAATTTAATTAATTAAAAATTTTGTATATTATTGTTAATAGTGTGAACCGAGCTACCTAATGGAAAATATGGTAATTTAAAATTTCAGATATAAAAGTTTTTTTAAATTCTGATACCAATTTTAATTAAATTAAATAAAAAAAAAATGAAATATTATTTATATTAATTAAAAAATTATTTACATTAAGAAATACATTTATAAAAGTAATGTTTTTCTTCTATTTTAAATTCAAAAATAAATGCAAAAATTTTTAGTCTACAATTATTAGTGCCTTTCTGTACAAATTTTAGTGCTATATTTTTTTTTTTTTTGAAATTTCGTTAAAATTTTTTATTTCTACGGATTTTTTATTAAAACAATCAGGCAGAGAAACTTAAAAATTTTCTTTTCCTAATCTGATAAAATAACTATAAATTTGCCTAATTAATTTGTGAATATTTTATTGGTTACATGAAATTGATATTTATGATCTATTAAAGTTCTGATAACTTTTGAATGGTGTAGTTCAATAGAACCCAGAGAGTTAAACTATCTCATATCATTCATAATTTATTAGAAAGCATTTTTTTTGATAAATACTTTGCCGAAAAATTATTTTTAAAAATCTAGTTTTTATATTATTATAATTTAGAATGCAGTTTCTATAATCCATACATTTAATATATACATCTTAATACCTGTACATATTAAATAATGCATAAATTATTAAGAAGATATTTTTAATAATTTATAATAATGTATAAATTAACTTATGCATATACAATTTATAGTTCCCGAAATATTATTTTCATAGTATTAAATAAATAATAATACATAAGTTATTATTAGCATTTCTATTTTATTTTATTTAAAAAGAAAATTTGTGTAATTATATCTTTTTGAATCTCAAGTCTTAAATTCCATAAGTACATTTTAAACATACATAAGTACATAAGTACATAAGCTCATAAAATACATACATAAGTACATTTAAAATTCTTTCAAAATATTTATTAATATATAAGTTATTTATTCTTACATTATTTTTTATATTTTCTTATTTTTAAACAATAGTTATTTGTATATGTTATTCTTAAAATATTATTTCCTTAAATTAAACAAAAATTTTATTCATATACAAGTTATTCTTCTTAACGTATAATTTTTATATTTTCCTTTTCAATTAAAAATATTTATGTATAATTAATAATTCCTAAATTATTACTTTTATATTATTATATATAATTAAATTAATTTTTATTATGTTATTTTTAAATTATTATCTAATTATTTTATATAATTATATTAAAATATTGTTTTTATAAATTTTATTCATACGCAATTTATTCTTCTAAACGTACTATTTTTATATGTTTGTTTTGAATAAAAAAAATAGTCATATATGTTATTTTTCTTAAAATAGGAATTTTTATTACTTCCTTAGATAAAATATTTGTTTATGTACATGTATTAGATCAGAAATTATTATTTTTATGTTATTCTACCAATATAAAAAAAAAAAATATTCTTAAGATTTGGTATTTTATTATAAATAATCTTAAAACAATATTTTTAAATTAAAAAATATTTTTTTTATAAATTAATTCTTAAAATTTGTTCATAATATTACTTTTTAAATTTTAAATTGTAATTTACTTGTAAGCTGTTCTCATGTAAGTCTGCTGTAAGCGTTCTCATGTAAGCTAATAAATAATATAATTCATTTTATATTATTTATTTAACACAAAGCAAAAGGATATCAGTATAAGTTTGCAAATATTTTTAAATGTTATTTCTATAGTTTAATGAAATTATATTATGCTAATTTAAAATTTCGAATAAAGTTAATGAAACATTTAAAAATTTTTTAAATAATGAACATCGAAAATTTTTTTTTTTTAATTATTTCAGCAATAGTCTTTTTTAAATTAACGAAATAAAATTTTAAAACTTATATTCGAATAATATTTTAAATTTAAATACTATGAAAATAATATTTCAGGAACAATAAATTGTACATGCATAATTTTTTTTTAGATTAATAAAAATATATTTTAAAACGAATAAAGTTTTACGAATAAAACTTTTGAATTAAAAAAATAATATAGAAATATTCTTATTACTTAAAATGTAAAATTCTTTTTAAATTAAAGAATGAAAAACTTACAACTAATAGAAGAAGAATCAAATATGCATGCATATTTTATTTTATTTATAAGAAATAATCTTAAAATAATATTTTAAGAAAAAATATTTACATATGAATAATGTATATTTTTTTTAAATAAGTATAAAAATTGCAACGAGAATAATTTGCGTATTATATAAATTTTTAAAAATTACATAAAGAATAAAAAAAATTAGGTAAGATTCAATTACGAATAAAAATAAGAAGGACAACTTACGCATGATTAGAATTTTGTTTCAAATCAAATAAATAATATTGAAAATTATTTGAAATTATATACAAATAATGTTTTTGCTTAAATCTAAGAAGTAATTAAAAAAATATTTCAAATTATATAACGTTTACTGTTTTCAATTAAAGAAATAAAATAATACTTTAAGAACAATTTATATGTGAATAATTTTTCTTTTAACTAAAGTAATAATGCCAAAATAGTATAAAAATATTTTAAGAAAAATAACTTATATTTGAATAATTTTTTAATTAATGAAATATTCATTTAAAATTATTGTTTATAACATTTTAACTATAAATAACATTGTTTTTAAATTAAAGAAGAATTATAAATATAATATTTTTAAGAGAAATTAATATTTATTTTATTTAAAAAAATAATATAAAATATTTTAAGAAGCATATCTTATAATGCATTGATGTTTTTAGAATATTTTTAAAAATGTATTAAAATTTTACAACTTAAGATTTAAAATAAATGCTTTTAAAAGTGGTATGGAAAAGTATTAATAATGCTAAAAATTGTAAACAATTACAGCAAATTTCCTTATTAATCAAACCTAGCGGTAAAAATATCATTTATTAATTTATGTTATAAAAATATATAAAATTTTAGAATATGGCTGTTTAATATATATTAATGTATACTTTATAAAAAAACTTAATTTTAAAGGTAATAATATAAAAAACAAGATTTTGGAAATATTTTTTTTCAAAAGTATTTATAAAATGTACTTTTAATAAATTATGGCTTATTTAAAAAGATCAATTTCTTGGATTTTCTTAAATTACACGATTCATTAAGTTACAATATTGAATACGATCATAAATAAAATCAAACAAATATGCGCCAAATTTGTAATTAGGCTATGAGATTCGAAAAATAATAATTTATTTTAATTCGTAATGCGTAATCCTTAATGTTTTAATAAAATGAATAAAGATTAAAAACTTTTTTCTTTACTTTTTTTTTGAAACTTTCTCTTTCCGAAATTTTTTCTCGTCTTAACCATGAAAGTAATAAACACATAAGAATCAAGATATTTACCTCAGAAATTTGATCAGGATTTTACAAACCTCTCCCAGATCAGACGAATGAGAAGTGATGAGATTGATTGCAAACAAGCCTTTTTATTCCAGGACATTTTTAAATAACGCATGCGTCAGCTTTCTAACGGCTGAAAAGATGCGATGAGAAAAAATGATTGCGATGATGGTGCGGGCGAGTAGAGTGAAAGAGTATAGAAATATTAGAAATTAAGCATTTGATAATAAGCAACAGCAAAAAAATAATTTTCGTATTAATCAATTTCATTAAAACATGCTACTTTTGATTCCGTTGGTTCTCGAAAATGACTTTTCTTAATTATAACTTTACAAACAAATGCTATTATTAAAGTAAAATTGTTTTCGAAATTTTCCTGACATAAGATTTGATTCGGAAACTTTTCTCCAGTATCGCTACATTACTTTGTATTACTATGCAAGTTATTTACCTGTTAAGCGTAAATTCCTTTCTATTCAACAACGTTACCCTCTCGCATCTAAAGAGAAATGAAATGCTATTATTCTAAAAAGTAATTAATTTTTTTTCATCCCGTTTAATTAGAATGAATTCAGTCCTGCAAGCCTTCGGCTTCTCGAACCATATGTTTTCAAATTCAATAAACCTCGGATTAACTTCCGTTCCGATATTGATTCGCGGGACCTAATGGAAATCTAATGATATTTAAGAACGCAGGCTTTACGAATAAACTTTACAGAAAAAAGCAACAGATGTTTGGCAATTAAATTTAAAAACTATTAAACTTCATGAGTTTATTAATTGGGAGAAATGAAATGAAATTTCAATTATCGGAAGGAATTTATAAATATTAAAAATGGATCTTCTTTACCAATCAAAGAAGAAAGCAATTATCAAAATATCTTTCAAATTGAATATTTGACAAATCTAAGCAAGTATTGTGAAATATTATGATTACTTCAAAACTTAAGAAGATATATACATTTTCGACAAATGAAATATTTTTTTTTTCTATTATTTAACTAGCCATAATTCAGGCATTTGTTGAGGAATGTTAAATTTCATCAGCTTATGTAATTTTTTAAAATTTTTCTACACAAATAATATACTAAATACGATTTACAAAAATATATGACTCCTCGAAAAACTTTGTCAATTTTAATTGATATTTGTGTGTAATAAAAAGTTGATTGAAAATATTTATAATTCGGAGAAGTTAAAATTTTGTTTTCATATTTTTTACTTAAAACTTTAGCTATTAAACGATTTTAATGTGCTGCATTCATTTTCTCCTAAGAAGCTTTTAAAAATGCAAATTCTGCAGATACAAATACAAAAATTTACATGTTTATTAACTCAAAATATATCCAAAACTTTTTTTAAAAAAATTCATAGAAAGATATATAAAAAAGTTACATTAGCATGTAGTTTTTTATTTGTTTAAAATTTTAACACTTTAAGTCAGTTAAATATTATTTCAAGTGTGATCAAAGCTTACAAAATCACATTTTGAGTTAAACCTAAAAGAATTTTTAGTATTTTATTATAAACAGTTAATGTATCCAAAATAAAGTTTTAATTTGTATTCTGTACTGTTAAACATTCATTTCAATCAATTTTGCATTATAATTTTTTTTAAAACTGTTGCTTCTTTACTTAGTTTTTGAATGATAAATTTCGTTTACTAATCAGTATTTTTAGATTTGGTGAAAAAGATGTGTTTCTCACTTAATAAATGCCCCTAACATTTAACAAATTAAAAATAATTTGAAATTCAACTGTCAATTATACACAGTCCAATCACATTAATGTGACCACCACCTATTTTCGACGTCAACATGAAATAACAGATCACAAAAGGCAGGTGGCAGCACATTGCAGTGGAGTATGTAAAGAATTTTACTTAATACCACATTCCACACTCCACTTAAAGCCAGCATATATACAAGAGTGTATATTCTAGCTTTTGACAGGGGGTCACATTAATATGACTGCCCTGTGTATATGCATCTATTGTACATACAAATAATGCAATCAATATGCACTGTCAATGCAATGTCACTTGAAGTAAAATATTTGATTGGTTAAATTACTTTGAAACTTTTACTGACTAAGGAAAAAAATTAAGTGGATTAGTAAAAGTTAGGACCGGATATGCGTGTGGTATTAATTCTGTGTTGTTCATGGATACTAATTTTAATAAGATGTATTCTTCTAATTTAATTCATTCTGCATTCTTCTAAACTAAATTATTTCTCAAAATAAAAACCCGATGTTTTAGTGCCATGATATATTAAGTGTTAAAATTACAAAGACAGCACTGCACAACTGCAACACATAACAAACAAAACACAATTATAGAACAAATATTTACATCTTAAAAGCCAGTTCGATTAAAGGTATTTGCATACTCCTCACTGCCTGGAGCCTTTACTTGATTCTTCACAGTCTCTTTTCTTTCCTTCCCTTCCTCTTCAATGATCGGTTCCAAAGTCCAACGAGAAAAAAAAAAAAACTTGTTAATCCAAAGTCTAATATAAGTGTCAATCCGTCTTTGAAAGAAAAATGTATTCTTCCCCGATGGTGAGACTTGTTTCGGGAGGACATAATGGATCCTTGCTGGAACAATTGCTAACTAATAAATATCCAGGGCACTGGTGTTTGAATTTGACGAAAATCTGAGCAGCATTGTACATTTGCCAATCCGTCAAAAATTATATGCAAAAATTTTGTTTTATATCTTCAACAGATTTTGTTGAGAAATACCACTAATTCCACTTTTATTGGATAAGACCACAACAATAAAAATTTTGCATACAGTCAGCTAATTCATTTAATATTTTTCTTGAGCATACTTTATAACATAGTTCATTAAAATGTTTAGATTCTATTACAACACACCAAATATTTATTAAATAATTAAAAATTAAGTAACAAAGCTATATATATATATTTATTTAGATTAGTAATTCGCATTACTTGTCAATGATCTTCAAAATGTTTTTAGAAGTTTAAAATAAATTTTTGGGGAATCTTAAAATATACAGCCCAGTCACATTAATGTGACCACCTGTCAAAAGCCAGAATAACCACATTTGGCAGAGCGGGCCGCTGCGAGATGTGCAGGAAGAGAGTCAATTAGGTTTCTTAAGGTGTTCACTGTGATGTTGAGCCATGCCGACTCCAGTGCCGTGGCCAGCTGCGTAGATTACGCGGTTGAGGATCCATGGCGCGAGCAACCCGATCGAGGTGGTCCCATAGATTCCTGGTGCTCTTCGAACCACGCACATACACTGCGAGCTGTATGACACCTCGCATTGTCCTGCTGGTAGATGCCATCATTCTGAGGAAAAATAATGGTGGACACGGTCCATAAGGACAGACGCGTACTTGTGCTGATCCATCGTGCCTTTCACAATTATGAGTGCACCAGTGAATGCCAAGAAAACATTTCCAAAACCATAATGCTTCCTCCTCCAGCTGGGATCCTTCCGGCAATTGTTGCAGGGTGTTTGCTTTCAGACGTTTCACGCCGTATACGCCAACGTTCATCTGTCCGATAGAGCATAAAACGTGATTCATCGGAAAAGCCACCTGTCGTCACTCTGTGGACGTCCAGTTTCGGTACTGGCGTGCAAATTCCAGTCCTCGTCGCCGATGAACAGCAGTCAGCATAGGTGCATTAACCAGCCGCCTGCTGCGGAGGCCCATGCGCAGCAACGTTCGCTGAACCGTTGTTGAGAATTCACTCTTGATAGCCCCTTGGTTCATCTGGGCGGTCAGTTGTTCAATAGTTGCACGTCTATTCGCCCGAACGCATCTCCGTAATCTTCGTTCGCCTCTGTCATCTATAGCCCGTGGTGCACCGCATGCGCCAAGCCGCTGATTTTGATAGTACCATTTTGCCATGCACGGTATACTTTTACTACGGCGGCACGCGAACAGTTCACAAAATTAGCCGCTTCCGAAAGGCTTCCACTCTTGGCCCGAAAGCCAATAATCATGCCCTTTTGGACGTCTGGTAAATCGCTATGTTTCTGCACTACGCCAACGATTGAAATGCTTTCCGATGTCCTACGACATCCTTTATATACACTGCATTGCAATGTGCTGCCACCTGCCTTTGTGATTGGTTATTTCACGTTAACGTCGAAAGTAGGTGGTGGTCACATTAATGTGACTAGACTGTGTATTTTAAGTAGAAAATTACATAATTAGCATAATACATATATGTTGTATAACTTGCAAATACCAAGTCTAATAAAATATAATTATTTTTTTAATCTAGCTTTATTTATAATATAAATGCAATCATGTCGCGTACGAACTGTCTATCGCATCTAAAGCAAAACAACTTTTGCTAAATATTTATTTAAGATAGATGAAGCACTGTGCAAAAAGAAAAACTTTTCTTTCATAAAAACATCCTCTTCTGTCCTTGTAATAAAATATTAGATTCAAATTTATAAAATTTATATAAACAATTTAATTCATATATATTTCTTATTATTTATAAGCCAAATTTATATTGAAAATCTATTTTTTTTTTTTTTTTTTTTTTTGATAACTTAACGAAAAATACCGTCGTTTTTTTTCCCTTGAACTACAAGTAACAGGAGCAAAAAAAAGGCCATCCTAAAGGTACAATCACATTGGTGATTGGAAGTTTCTATCTAAGTAGAGGAAATAATTTTTTTCTCCTTAAAACATTTCAGAACAATATACTACTGTGCCCAAAAAGTAAGACCAATTCTTTTTTCAAAAACTCTTTATTTATTCTTCCAAAATTATTTCATCGCCTTCAAAGTAATCCCCTCCGGATACAATACACTTATGCCACCTTTTTTTCCAATCCTCAATGCAAGCTAAAAAGTCATCGGCAGGGATGGCCTTCAAAGAGAGTTCACGTTGAATCTTTTCAATCGACTCAAAACGGTGTTCCCGGAGTGATCTTTTGAGTTTGGGGAATAGCCAGAAGTTGTACGGTGCTAAATCAGGTGAATACAATGGTTGTGGGTTGATATGGGTTCCATCTTTGAAAAATATAAGGAAAGATAAATAAGAATAATATAGGTTTCATCGTCAGAAAGAATCAATGCAGTGTGAGCTGGTGTATTATCATGATGCAAAAACCAAGAAGTGTCTTTCCATAAATATGGCCTCATTTTACGAATAGCTTTACGCGAACGACACATAACACTCAAATAATATTCCTTGCTGACAGTTTGGCCCGGCGGAAGGAATTCATAATGAACCACACCACGGTTATCGATGAAAACAGTCAACATGACATTGATTTTTGAGCGACTTTAGCGTATTCTTTTTTGCTTCATCTTTGTCACGATATTCGCTCGATTGATCGGTTGTTTTCGGATCGTAAGCATAAATCAAAGTCTCATCTTCAGTTATGATTATCATATCCAGTTATTATATCCAGCATTTCAACTTGTCTTGATAGTCAGAAAAACATTATTTCACAGACTTCAACGCAACGATGTTTTCCAGATTCCATGTTCCGATCAGTGTTTTCGGTACCAATCGAGATTTGATGATTTTCAGGCCCAAAACATCTTTTAAAATGGAATTGACTGATGCTTTTCATCCTTCCATCAGCAAGGTCTCTAATTGTAAATCCAGCAAATCTTTTCTCTGACTTGAAATACCATATGCCCGGGAAATTTAAATTGAAAATTGTTCTTACTTATATATATATTATAATTACTTATATATACACTTATGTGTGTATATTATACTTATGTCATACTTATGTGTGTGTGTGTTTATTGATGATCTCAATTCTTTTCTATATTTAAAAATGTGAAATAACAAACGCATTAGAAGTAAAAAAAAAAAAAAAAAACGAGTGACGAGAGAAAACGAAAAGAACATTCTTTCAAAAACTCTTTTATTTATTATTCCAAATTTATTTCATCGCCTTAAAAGTAATCCCCTCCGGACACAATGCACTTATGCCAACGTTTTTTCCAATCCTCAATGCATGCTAAACAGTCATCGACAGGGATGGCCTTCAAAGAGCTCTGCGATTCAGGTCGAATCTCTTCAATCGACTCAAAACGGTGTCCCCGGAGTGATCTTTTGAGTTTAGAGAGTAGCCAGAAGTCGCACAGTTCCAGAATACAGTGGTTGTGGAACGATATGGGTTCCATTTTTTGGCGAAAAGTCACGAAGTATTAATGCAGTGTGAACTGGCGCATTCAGTGTTTTCGGTACCAATCGAGATTTGACGCGTTTGAGGCACAAAATGGAATTGATCGATCGTTTTGAAATTCCAACATCATCAGCAAGGTCTCTAATTGTAAATCGACGGCTTGCAAGTACCAAATCTTTAATTTTTGGACGTGAGTTCCGACGGGTGAGGTTGATGGTCCCCCAGAGGGCTCTTCGACTTCAACGCGTTTTCTGCGAACTGTTTATACCACTTCTAAACATTTCTTTCTGACATAGGAATGCTCAAAGAATGCCTTCTGTAACATTCTAAACGTTTCTACAAACAAAATTGAATGCAAGTCCTTTGCTCAATTAATTCAAACATTTCAAAATCGCCGGAATCAGTTTTAGCGTCTCACAAAACCAGACGTAACTCAAACACTAATGAATATTTTGGCGTCAAATTTCACACAGATGTCAAGGACAGAGCCAGCAACCTAAAAAAGAAAAAAATCGAAATTTCACGAGCCCCGGAATTTTAAATTAAAAATTTGTCTTATTTTTTTTTTGGACACAGTAATAGAAAAGTTACCAAATTCAATACATCATATGCTGAACAGTTTAAGCTATTTCAGGATAAGTCAATTGTTTCCTCTAAGATGAATTTGGCTGTCAATATTTTTTTTATTTCTAGCGGCATATTATAAACACAGCAAGAGACAAGAGTAAAGGGAAAAAGAACACAAACAAAACACAAAGTGCTGTAATTGAGTTAATTAATCTAACATATATCTGCCCTCCCAGGACCTGCGAGGAAGGTCTTGCGAAGAGCAAAACAGTGGTGTTGATAAGCGGATCCATAACCTCTCCACTTTTCAAGTCATTCCCTAAACGTCACTCCCAGAGTGCAAATCGGAGGAGGAATAATTCTGAGTCTAAAAAGATGTTTCCGTAGACAGTCGTGTCCTGCGGCTAATTGGAATTCAGCCACCGCTCTACGCCTTGGGCCATTATACAACTTTGACCTCCAAATCTTATGGGATACACGGTCAGTAAGGTCCTTCTAAACACGGGCTTTTACAGATTTTTTAACCAGATGTTTAAGGTAGAAGGGGTAAGAAGGGTAAAGAATGAGAAATACTCTGCATGATCAAAGCATCCTTCTTAGCCAGATAGTTCTCATTCTTGTTACCTGGAACCATATGGTGGGTAAGAACCCACTGAAGAGTGATATTTTTCTAAAGAGATATCAAGATAAAGGCTACAATCCAAAATGTCCTGCGTTAAGGATTATTATCAGATACGATAGCTAACAGAGCAGCCTTGGAATTTCACAGGATGACAGCACTTATGAATTTATCAAAGTGGCAGTGTAGCAGGGACAGAGCTGTGCGATCCACAGGAATTTCTCCGCCGAACGCAGTACCACGCCCAACAGAGACGTAGGAAGGAAAAATATCTGAGGAAACTCCGAAAATCTATCGCATGAGCTTGAGTAGTAAGCCATTACGCCAACTTTTATCAAAGGCTTTGGCTACGTCCAGAAATAATATTCCCGTAGATTTACGATTGATAAAGCCATCATGGATCATCTCATTAACACGTAAGAGCTGGTGAGAAGTGTTGAGTTGGGTTAACAAGAAGGGAGTGAATGAAAGAAGTCCTGCAAAAGCAAAGAGAACTTCCAAATTGCCAAGAGGAGAAAGCGCCTTGTGGAGTGACAGGGGTTAAAGGTCGCGTGAATGTAGCTTTATAGAGGGAGGTGAGAGAAAGGAAAGACCCAAAAATTGCCAACGTCAAACGAAAAGTAAAATGGGTGGGATAATATTACTACTCTGCAAATGAAAATACTAAAACACAAGTGGGTGGAAAGTCAGACAAAATGGCTGACTATCGGAAAAGCTTAGACCAATTCATAGGAGTAAAAGTTAGAGCAAAGAATTTTATAAGAAAAACAGCGTGAAAAAAATCTGAAGCAGAATTAAAATATTTTAAGAGATAATCAAAAATAAGAAAGATTTACTGAGAAGAAATTGACCAGCAAAACAAAAGGATCTTGTTACAGGGAATTTCTAAAAAGAGTTGAATAAAAAAAAAAAAAAAAATACTTCGGAAACCGGACAAAAATTAATAAAAAATTAAAAGATGATGTAGTTAAAAACAATTAAACAAGAAGAAAAATAGAAAATTAAAAAAAAAAATCTAAAAATAAAATGGAGATTTAAAATTCTTAGAAGGCAAGACAATAAAAGATAAACCAAGAGTCCAATAGCAAACTCAAAATTGTAAGAGAAAAAAAAATATTATTGTAAATCTGATCAAAATGTTTATAAAAGGCAAATGTAAAAAAAGGCAAAAGATTTTACAAAGGAATAAATTCAGACGCAAGACAATGCATAATAAAAAGCATATCTAATCAAATAAAATATATCTTGTGAGAGAAGACTTATCCCGGTCGTCTTTAACTCTGCAAAAAATTTTAAAATCCACAACTACAAGACAAAAATCATAATACGAGTGGAGAAAACGAGGGGCGGAAAAAACACGTCTGTATTGCGCCGAAGAAGGAACAGTTCCGGCTGGTACAACTGAAACCTCTAAACCCCTACTGTTCAGCTAGTACTCTACTAGTTTCATGGTAAAAGTTAAGTTTGCTCACAGTTATTTTCTCCATAGCCTTCCCAACAGCGCTAATTAGCGATATTGGTATATATATGGAGATGTTTTGGATCTTTGTCCTTCTTATTTATGAATATAATGCACTGGCCTCCAAAAGTTACGGAACAACAGGCTTTTTGTGCCTAATTTGCAAATGAATGAATGTAGAAACACCAAATTTGGATGGCATGTGCACAAAACAGTTATGTATTGACTGCAGCAGAAGTTTGCATTAGAAAAACGCAAAAAGGATTTACAACAAAAAAAAGCAATCTCGCTGGAAAAGTCCATTCTTGGAAAAAATAATAATCACAGTTTTATGTGGTAAAATGTCATAGGAACATAACAAAAGGAGTTTTAATAAGGATATGCCCACCCCTAGATTAATGCCAATGTCAAAGAACACTTTTGATTTCTAGTCAATAAATTCAGTAAACGCTATTTTGACAGCTTGATGTTTGACAAAGTTATTTTTTAACAAAATATTCTAAACGCATAAAGAAGTTATCAATAGAAGACACGTCTGGTAAATATGATACATCACATTTCAACTCGTTCAATTTTTCGAGTACGATTTATAAATCTTGAAGTCCTGCATTATCACAGAGAATAATAAAGCCTCTTCGATACATTTACACTCAACACTGGTTCTGATAACCACAATATCAATTTATGACAGAAATACAAGACATTAATTGTTTTACTTAGTACTTGAAAGTTGTTATAAATAACTATCATCTGATTCCCCAAAACCCTCACCATTGTAATGTTATACATTATATACTTTCCATCATAAGTATAATACAATTAAAAAAAAAAAGACATTTTTCTGCCAAATTCTAAATGATTTGCAATTCTGCAAATGTTGCACTTTCTGCCTATCTGCCAACTCGTGTGAAATCCATTACTCGTGTTTTTTTTCACCTTTCCAAGCTCTGCAGGGTGCCTCGAAACTGATATGCCTTCTCCAAGATCCACTTAATGCATTATTATCTCATTTATTAACATGAATTATCTTATTAGCCGCATCTTTAATTTCTAAATATTATATTCAAGCATTATTTATTTACTTTTTATTCTTGGAGACTTCGAGAAGAATTTTAGCAATCTATATTTTCTGTTTCCAAGTATTCTATAAACTCAGATACTCAATTTGGACAATAATTGTCCTCCATCAACAAAAATTGTTGTCCGACAACATGCCTAAACAGCCTTACAAAGTCTTTGGTGCATATCTTTGTCCAGTTACAAAACCATTCTAAATAATTTACAACTCGGTGAGGTCATTTTATGATTCCTTTACAAACCATTAAACTTCTTCGATGGAAGCGGAAACTTTCATGTATAAAGATGGACAATTGTGCTTCATTATAGATTAGAATACATCTAAAATCCAATATATTCGAACTAGTCAGCAAAGAATACACGATCTCATTTCTCTATAATTTTAATCATTGCGTTGAAAAATTTGACAGCAAATAAGTTGATGTTTTAGATATCAAACGCTTACTTTTTTAATAAGCCAATATAAATATTATTAATCCGATAATAAAAAATAAACATTCCATTCTGTATTAATTGTTGCTTTTTTTTTCCTAAGCCACCCACACTTCACGGAAGTGAATACCATTCGGTCTTCGTCATATTCAATAAAGCTCTCAGGCAAAAGACATAGCTTGCATATCTTAAAAATGTAAAATTGTTTAGTTGTTCTCTTATTCATTGCTCTGCAGCCCAATGAACAAGATTAATGGCAGTTTGAGAATACCTTCGAAATGAAAAATATAGATAGAAATGAAAAATATAAATATAGAAAACTCTGTATCAACTAATAAAAGCTTCAAGAAGTCCATAATTCCCTGGATTTCATTCCATCGTTCCCTTTTACCCTCTTATTTTTAGACGCTCTTCTGCACTTCGAATAAGCAATAGAACACAGAACTCTCACATTTATAAGTTATCAACTTGAGATTCTTGATTTGTAGACCTCTCTCTCTTTCTCTATGTACAATACTGTAATATAGTTATATCTTAGAGAAACATGGGAACTATTGTAGAGTATTCTTTTAAAATTGTATTGTAGCCATAAAAAATATGACTTCTAATATGTGTTGTTATTTTTGTTACTTATTTTTGATGTGTAGTTTTTGGTAACCTATTAGAAATTGATTCATTTATTTTACTTTTTTTTTTTTTAATTTCTGCAGTTTTAAATTCCATTTATAATGAAATTTTCCCGTGATTACTTTAGTTTTGAATAATGTTTATTTTAAGTCAATATTGTTTATTGCACTATATTTTGATTTTATAAATTAAATTCAAACAATTCACATATGCAATAAAAAATAACTGGTTTAATGTCTTATATTCTTATTCATAAAAATGTATTATGCTGATGATAGAAAGCATTTTATTTTCCACAGTTATTTCCTTTTAATTCCATGATTTTTAAAGTTATTTTATATTTTTATTTCGTTTTTTCTATTAAAATTATATTTATTAATCAATGATTATTACAATACTAAAATACCATAAACCCAATTGTCATTTATCAATTGTCATTAACTTACTTACTATTACTCTTATCTTGAATAACAAAATTTTATGTTGGATTTTATTATGTTGAGCACATTAACGCCATTTCTCTGAATCCAAGCAATGTAAAATTATAATGCAAATGTATCGCTGAAGGTATTGTCATTTACTTTATTTTACTTTTCAAAATAGTTGATTAATGTTACACATTTAAAAAAAATTAAAAAACATCAATAGTAAATGCGATGAGAAGGAAAAGCATTATTTTATTTTTAAAAAAAAATGTTTCAGTGAGCGAATATTTCACCCATTAACATTAAATAGATTAGTACTAAAACATTTTTATTGCGAAGACCTTTTTAAAAACCATTCTTAAAAATTTAGTATCTACTTTTTTTTTTTTCTCATCGTTGTGTATGAACAGCCGAAACTGAATATCTCTTGCTATTCACCCCAAGCGATATTCAGTTCATCAACCAAGAAATCGACCAATTCAGTTCATCGACCATTATTTTCACCCCAAGAAAAGCGTTCAAATTCATCTTCACAGAGAAAAGCAACAGTGAGAAATCTTGTGTAATAAACACTAAGTTTTTTTTTTTTTTTTTTTTTTTGAGAATTCAGCTTTCAGTGCTCTCAAAAAAAAAAATTATGCAATAATTCAAATTAATAGAAAAATTATTCATTCAAGCATAAAAAAATTTTTACGTACTGAAATTATCATTATAGCCATTCATATACTTATACGTTTAATTTTCAAACCAGTTGAACTATACAAAATGATTTGTAAATTCCTGTTTTTTCCAAAAATTCTCATAAATAAATATATTTAAATAAATAATGTTATTACAAATGTGGTTTTATTTAAGAGGCAAACAAAATACAAAAACTATGAAACTCGTTATCTTTGCAGTTATTGCAACTCATAGAGAGGTAATCATTAAGATAGGTGCATATGAAGAAATATATATGAATAATTAGCCTTCGATATCCATTTAAAAAGAAAAGATTTATCCTAGAAATTCAATATTGTGTGCAGATTAGTTATTAGATATCTTAGAAATATGTTTACAGTTTAAAAATTATTACAATTTAAATTGCATATAGTGAATATATTTTATGTTAAAATTGTCGGTATAAATGTATTTAACCTATAAAATTCCGTCATCTCGATAATTAAATTATTTTTTTGTGAATAATCAAAGTTAAAAAAAGAAAATATTTACACCCCTTTCCATCATAGCTCCTTTTGTTTGTTTGACAAAATTTTGTTTCATGAAGGATGGATAATAAAAGGCTGTTTTTTGACTTAAAATAACCCAACTTGCTACCAATTTTTTTTTTTAATGTAAAGATCACTATATTCTACAACTGCGTTGAACTCTTGTTTGAGTTGAACTAGGTGTTATTTTTCCAAATAATTTCAAACCAATTTATTGAAATTCCTCAGAAGTGATATTTTTGCGCGGCTGGAACATTTTAATCATCTTCATGTTATTTGAATCGAAAGGGTCCATCTTTTGAAATAATATTCTGCACGAAATGATTATTTTTTAAATGGTTTTTAAAAATTAGTAGAACAATTCATTTGAGAAATTAACTTTATTTAAATAATTAGAATAATGTAAATTTTTGAAAAAAATCTATTTTCATTTAATGGACATAAATTTTTTGCATTTGATATTATTAAAAACAAATAAAAATTATCACCGTAAATAACCACCCACTACCACCAAGATAGGGCATTTCGTTAGTGTCGAGATTGCATTTGTCTCGCTTTTTGTCTCAACCGCTATTTCACCCACTCTTCATGTCGTCACGTTTCCACCTCTTCGTTCTCTTAGGGAGGAGAAGAAAAATTATAACATACTCGATTAACTTAATGTTTATTTTTTTTCCCTAAAGAGAACTGAAGGCAAGCAAGAATCATTCTTTCAATTCTCTTTATTCTGTTATGTCACTTTAGTGTTGTTTTTTTTTTTTAATTTTTTCCAGGGAAAGAATATATGCTTAGTCATCCGTAGGTTGCAATATATAATGCAATGTTAATCTCTATGGAATTCTCCCACTAAAATCACCCGAGTGTGAAAAATAGTTTAGTATGGATTTTACCAAGCTACAACTATGCCATAAGTAAAAATTAGATGCCAGGAATTAGCTAATTCTATATGACATTCTAGATGGTTTCCGGATCTAAGTGTTAAAAAAATGTTAGATGCTAGACAAAAAAACATTTTGAATACAGGAACCATGATCTGGGATCATTCTCCACTTACGATAAAGGCCTTAGTTATCCAGAGCACGCTGAGGATATCTCTGCTACACCTTACATTTGCTGAGAAAATTTGAACAAATTCATCCAGAAAGGGCATTTGGAGAAATCGAATTTGCTCTTCGAACTAATTAAAATACCTTCTGGAATATACACTCAAGAGCCAAACATTATGACCACCCCTACATTTTCCAATGAACTCGCCTGGATGACGTGGAAGGCACGTGATCAGGTGGAAGTGGTATTTAACTGCTGCTAGAGAGTCTGAAGAATCATTCTTTCACTTACTTCTGTGTGTGATGGGAAAGGCTGCGGTTCTAATCGACTTTGATAGAGGACAGATTGTAATGGCTCGGAACAAGTATTTCCGAAACTGCACGACTCGTGGGTTGTTCACGATCTACAGTTGTTAGTACTTACGCAAAGTGGAATGAATGATGGTGAAACCACATGGTGTTGGACGTCGGGCGTCGGAGACTGTCTCGCATGGGGAAGCAAAACCGGAGCCAGACAGTGGCTCAGCTGATAACCCAATACAATGCAGGACCAAATAGAATAGTATCGGAGCACACTGTTCAGCGGACACTGTTGGATATGGGGCCCATTCGTGTGCCTTTGCTGACAAAGCGTTATCGCCAACTGCGCCTGCGCTGGGACCGGGAACATCGCGACTGGTCCATGGATCAGCGGGAGAGAGTTGCCTGTTCAGATGAATCACGGTTTGTCATTCATCACGCCGATGGCCGTGTCAGGATACGCCGTCTTCCAGGCGAACAGTTGCTCCCTCAATGTACAGTAGGTCATACACAGGCCGGTGGTGACGGTATTATGCTTTGGGGACGTTTTCTTAGGCATCTCTGGGACCCGTGGTTGTGGTAGAGCAGACCATGAATGCCACAGGGTATCTGAACATCATTGCGGACCAGTTGCACCCTTATATGGCCTCTGTTTTTCCAACTGTAAATGGAATGTTCAAACAGGACAACGACCCTTGTCACAAGGCGAAAATTGTGTTGGAGTGGTTCCAGGAACATGATGCTGAATTCCAGTTAATGTCCTGGCCGCCTAACTCACCGGATCGCAATCCGATAGAACACATTTTTGGGATGTCCTGGGACCGCAGCTCAGAGTTGAAAGACCACCAATTCGCAATATCTCGGATTTGCGTGACCGTTGCTTAAACATCTGGTACAATCTGTCTCCGGCCATCTACCACCACTTGTGGCATCCATGCCAAGGCGGGTTGAAGCTGTGTTGCGTGCCAAAGGTGGGCCAGCTCGTTATTGACAGGTGGTCATAATGTTTTGGCTCTTGCGTGTATATGTATTCCTTCAATCCATATAGCCGACTTCCAGTTTTTCAGGCTTCGAACTTTAATTAATTCTTTTCTCTGATATCAGATTTCACTATTTGCTTTTAAGAACCACTTTCATCTTTCAAACATGCGCCATGTTGAATCAAAATTATCTGGATAGCAATAACTCCTTTTCTTTTTTCTTATTTTGCCGAACTGTATGTTGTGTTGTTTTTTTAAGAAAAAAATAAACATTTGTTTACTTTTTTTGTATTATGTTTATAACTGAAGTAAGAAATAGACTTGGGTATTGAAAATTAACTGCAGTTGTACAAGACTCCGTTAAGTGGCACTCGATTAAAAGGAAGAAAATTGAATTCAAAACATGAATGCAGGAGACAAACTACCATTCGACACTGACAAGGGACTCCTCATTGTCTTCTACCTTCCAGCAACGTAGAATGGAATTCAAAGTTTGGAATGCCCTGATCCTGAACGAATTGGAAAAAGAAGGAGGAGCTCTCTGTATTTTTTTTTTTTTCTATACCGGAGTTTCGTAACTACCCGGAAGTATTGTAATCGGATATACAGAACTCATTTTTTGTTCTCCATTGAATTATTCCCAAGCGTGTATAAAAAGCTCACGCGTGCGTTAAAAAAAAAAAAAAAAAGACAGAGATTTACAACGCTTGTGACCAACCGTTGAAATGAAGGGAAGGAATGTGTATAAAGTAGAGCTGCTTAACATTTTCCGGCCCAGTAAAACCTCACCCGTAAGATGAAAGTCATGGATAACGTTTAGAAATTTTAGCTATAATTAAATTATATAATGATCTAATTAATATTGGTGTTGAACAATTGGAAAAAATAATGCAATTATAATCAAAACAGTAAAACCAACTAAATATGCAACGGTAAGTAAACAACTTCTCCATTTAGGAAGACTATTGCTGCCAAGTTGCTAAATAGTTTGATAGTTACAGAGCACGACAGTGGGCGGAAAGTTCCATTCTGTTGTTACTAATATCTGCTACAATATCAAACTAAAGACATGTGTTACTGATTCTTCAAGGAATACAACAGTAATTATATATGAAACCACAGTAATACCTCGAAACACGCGAGGAAGGATTTGGCAACTGATTTTATGCGTTGGCAATATTGTCATCAATTATGTTCATGGTTGTTTATGCATTCCAATTTCCTAATATAATTTTTGTACTGGTCGAAATGCTGTCATTCGAGAAAATACCTTGTCCTTTCAATTTATTTATCTTTTAGTGAGTTCAGAATCACTGAAAAAAATGTATACTTTATATTTTCATTGAATATGTGTAAACCTCATTTTCCTTTCCCATTTTACTTCTTGATTTATAAAACAAGAGATTTTTGCATGCATTTCTTACGTTTAGTTTCTTTTTTTATAAATAGAGAGATTGGTTTTAGTGTATGTTATTGATTTGAAAAAAAATATTTTGTACGTGTCACTTGCTGGCCGCTTACTTCTCATTCAAGGACAGTTCAGTCACAAACATAGTGAATAACTTGTAATGCCATTTTATGCAAACCATTAAGAATTATAAATGAAGAAAATTCTGTACATGATAATTTGAAGAAAGATAGTTTCATTAATTTTGGTTTTTATATTTTCTTATATCTTAAAAATGCTAAATAAAATATGAATTTAAACGAATTATTTAAAATTGGATTAAGAAATTCTTCCAATTACAACTTTTGGAGATTATGGAACATCAATCAGCTTATAAATAATGTTTGCCCTTAATCGTATATATGACTGCGCCAAGCAAGCTCAATCAGGGTATTCAAAAAAAAAAAAAAAAAAAAAAAACAAAAAAAAAAAAAACACTTGCAATAAAATTGCAAGTGTTTTTGACGCCCGAGTGGCAAGTGGCAAGTGACGCCAGATCCATGGATAATTAGTAATTGCATATGCTAATTATCCATGGATCGGGCTTCACAGCATGCCACTGTCCCACTCGAATGAAAGGGTTGCGTTTTAAACACACCTACAGTACTCACATTTTTACCTAATATCGTAATAGCCCTGGGTTGGACATAGTGCTTCATTAGGACAATGTTGATCAATATGCTTAGTCTCTTCGATAGATAGTTAATATTTTCAACAACTAATCCTGCGTGAAGTGTTTTGCTCCTCTCATATTAATGTGACATCACTATAAATCAAGTTTGGTTTCATTGACTATATTTATTTGAGAAATTGTTTGGATTTACATTTTCTATAAGAATATATGTATACAATTGATATACGATTAATAATTTACAAATAAAATTATTGGTCATCCAGGACAAGAATTAAATTGTATATATATATATATATTGTGTTACTCCAGGTTGTATTGTTAATTTTACATTAAATATACAAAAAAATTTATGTATCGTAGTAATAGTCTAAAATTGAAAACAATAGTGATATAAATATTTTTAACAAATTTTAAACTGATAATGTAGTTGTTAAACATAAAATGTCGCTTAATATGATAAAGACTAATCTAAAAGATATGCTAAAAGAGTTTGATGATGCATTTGAAGTCTCAGTGAATATTTAAATGGCTGCAGAAATGTTGAAAATGTTTCCAGAAATTCAATGTCAGCATAGAAATATCTTCAAATATTTCAATAGTAATGACACTGAATCTTTATCATTACTGCTAATACAATTAAACCCTGTTGTCAAGGATTTGCCAAAGAACCCTACTTCCCTCCCCGGATATCGAAACGGTTCTTGCTGAAAAAAAAAAACTGTTGCTGAGAAAACTGCTGAATTTACACGCACAAAAGATAAATAACAGTTGTCCATTTGGCACATTACCTTCGTCAGAACAACTAAACACTTTGAGATTTTTAAGTTAGATTGCTCTATCTAACAACCCGTTAGCACTTCAGTGCTTTAAATGCAATTTTTTCGAAACAATTGTAATAAGGGTGGTTGTAAAAGAGCAATATCTTAGGTTACGTTCCCATAAGGAATGTGCTATTCAAGAAAATTTAGACATTCAGAAGTGTATCAGCTGCCATGTAGCAGCTTGAAAGGGATGCTCTAAGTTTCCTAAAATTAGTCCAAACTTCAACAAATTTCCACCTTCTAAAAATTTGTTCCTGTTTGACAGATCTCTTCTAATTTTAGCTAAGCAGCTGCTACTAAAAAACTCACCACCACAACCAATCACTAATAATTTACAATCCAGAAATACCCATAACGAAATGAATCAATTACCCAGTCTAAATAACGATAACTCCCAATTTATTAAAAAAATCATTGTATATAATGAACGAATTTATTTCTCTCTTCACTAACATGAACGACCTTGATGGCTTAATCCATCGATTAAGCTCTGCAAATAACAACGCAGATGAACTCCATTAATGACCTGGCGTCTCAAACTTCTCCCACTGCTCCCTAATGACTCATTTGGTTATTGGACATCACATTTGTTATTGAAATACATGTAATATGTGGTTTAGCATGCTTGATTTCATAGCTTTGATTAATAACAATGAATACTTAGTACTGCTTCAGGAAGCAGACATAAGTATTTCTCAATCTTCACACTTAATGGGCTGCTCTTTTATCGAAATGATGGTCCTCAGGATCCTGTTTCTAGCAGCCCCGGTATTTTCATTAAAAACTCCATTCAGTATATCCATGTATTCAGCATCCTTTTCTCTGATAGAGATTAAAACTACCATTGTTTCTTTAAATTTCCCCAATATTCCATCTCTCATTATTGCTTCAAACTATGTTCGAAACAGTATTACCATCCCTAATGTAAATCATGATCTTGATGTATTTTTTCTCTCTATAATATTGTTATTTCAGCAGAAGTTCGTCCGAATAAAAAAAAAAAAAAAATAATACTCAAATACAGTTTTTTTAAAGATTCAAAAATCTTAAAGAAAAATTTCATTTTCTAATTCTAATAAAAGATTCCAAGTATTTGACACTGAGAATTTTTATGATTCTACTATAAAAATCCAGTATCAAATAAATACACTCAAGAGCCAAAACGTTATGACCACCTGTCAATAACGAGTTGGCCCACCTTTGAGCGCGCAACACAGCTTCAACCCGCCTTGGCATGGATTAATACCATCACTTAATACCAGTTAAATACCACTTCCACCTGATCACCTGCCTTCCGCGTCATCCAGGCGAGTTCATTACAAAATGTAGGGGTGGTCATAATGTTTTGGCTCTTGAGTGTAGATTCTATTCCAATGAAGAACAAATCATTTTTGGATGTTAGTAATAGTGTGTTTTTCAGATTAAATAAAGATAAAGCTTTGTAATCCTGGTAATACTATAATGAAAATTAATAATTCTAACATTTTATTTTGCATGCTAAAGCTAATCCATAGATCTTTATACAACTCCAGAAGAAGAGAAACAAATAAGAAAACAGTGTCACCAGATTCAAATAAAGGTTGCTCTATGATATAATTATAGATACTTTTCTGTTCAATTTAATAGACAACTTTTTGAAGCTATAGGTTCTTTAGATTCTTATAATATTTCGATGTGGAACATCATCTGGATGGAACAATCTGGACATTTTACATCTTTCTTGGATTAATGATATATTGAATGTTAATTTCTTAATAATTCCTGTAAATATGAATTGCCGTAAAAGAAATTATTACAGATATAGCAAGCAAAACATTTGAATATTATGATTCATCAGGTAATGCTCCAAGTGATGCTGTTAGGGGTTTGTTACAAAAATAGTGCTTACTTATAAAAGATATATCAAATTCTGGTAGCCATTGGTAAATAACATTTAAAAGTCATTATCTTCAAAACGATGATTTTAATTGTGGGGTTCATATTTGTCAGTATGCACATGAAAAAATAAATACATTTTCTGCAGGAATGCAGGAATTCATTACTTTTATTAAATTTAACTATACTTAACTTAACTATAATTAATATTACTTAATATTAAATACAATTATACTTAATAATAAATTTATTCTAATGGAAAGTTACAGTTTGGCTGCAATTCAATTGGATCAAAAGATCAAAGGTTGCTTATTATAAAATTATGTGTGATGGTTAATTAATTGTTAATTATTTAAATTTTGAGAAGGGCTTTTCAATTGTTAGTAACTACATTTTCTCAGTTATTTCTTAATAATTGAGTGTTAAATACTTGAGATAAAATTTTGATTCCATATTGCTCCCCTAAAAATATTATCTGGCCTTTGGTACCACAGGTTTCAGGTTTGAATCCTGGTGGTTGCATGAATGTTTGTGAATGGTTCAGAATGCACATTAAACTGTAGGCAAAGCCTAATTAGCCTAAACTGTGCAAAAGTGATCACAGAGCGACAAGCCAAACCAAACCTAAAAATATCACTTCATAAAAAATTATATTCGAAAAATAAAAGTTATTTTATGCAGAAAAATATTTTAACAGACATGCAATTTTTGATAACGAACACATTTAAAAATTTAATATGAAACTAATTCCAAGTATTGCATAAAATTTGCTTCAAATGGCTTTAAAAATGGCAGTAATTGAACAATTTGACATATAGTGGCTCTTACAGAGCATTATTCCAAAATTTAAAAACTTCCCACATAAAAGTACCAAAATTTTAGGTGCAGTTAAACTTGTGTGTTTCAGATTTTAGTTGTTTCAAAATGTCTTGTATATTTTCTGTCAGCTATGGTGCACGTTGGACTTTAAGCAACAGAAGATTGAGAAAATTAAAACAAATTTCAAGGGGGATTAATGTTGATTGATTTTAGAAAGGTGTTTGACATAGAAATTAATCAAGACTATTTCATTTTTTTTTTTATGATGTAGGAGGGTTTGTCTTTCTTTTCGGCAAATTTTTCAACATGCTAATTGTTAAATGACTTGTCTGAGTGCCTGTTCCTAATACTAAATATTCAATGAATGATGGTAAACTACTCGAAAAACTTCATTTGCTTAAAATTTCAGATTAAATAACCCCATCTTCGCTACCACAGAATTTCATCATTAATTGATTCGGCTTTAAATACGAGTTAAACCCCTTCCCTCACCTCAACGCAAATAGCAAAACTTGGCATCGAAACCGCCATC
This sequence comes from Caerostris extrusa, assembly GCA_021605095.1. Lineage (NCBI taxonomy): Eukaryota > Metazoa > Arthropoda > Arachnida > Araneae > Araneidae > Caerostris > Caerostris extrusa. The sequence goes on along the minus strand of BPLR01013734.1, from coordinate 97,514 downwards.
TTAAACTGGACTCCAAATCTTCTGGGCGTATTTAATTTCTCCTTCAAACCAAAACCCCATACAAATTCCGCTCAAACTTCCACATGATATTGAAAATTTTATTAAACACAAAAAACCAACTCAAGGAGACTGACTCACTTCAGAACCAATTAAACCAACTCAAAAGAAAAATCAAACAATCAATCCTCCGAGTTTACAAAGAAAATTACAGGATTCACATCTAGAATCTCTTTTTAGACACTAATAACTACAAAAGCACGCCTTAGGAAATCAGACTCCAACTGTCCGTTCAAAATCTCCTTCTCCGAGACATCAGATACACTAGAAAAGAAAAGAAAAAAAAAATGCTAAAAACTAAAATTTGAGCCAAATTCTATCCTCAGTCATGATTTCTTTCGCCAACGAACTCGTAGAATACGAAATGTCTATTTATTTAAACACAGTGCATCCTAATTACTTATAAATAAAAACAATTCAAAATAAATAATTCATTTCATTCATCCCTAAGCCTCAAAAAATCTCTGGGGGAAGATAAATATGAAACTTAAACACGAGCCTATTCAATTCATCTGGCTTCATTTACTTACTTTACCTAGCTCATCTCCCGGATTAAAAAAACGCACTCACAGTTCCCACACTCAAGTAAGGTACTGCCAACTCATTAAATATCGTTCAGTTTAATTGTTCAGGGACTACGGCAAATAGTTTTTTCAAATGTGTTATCCTCACAACAGATTGTTCCAGGGCCGTTGGCTCGCCAGTTGTCAACAATTAATTTACGAAGATATTCACATGGCCAACCAATAAGCTTTCTCGACATTGAAAAAGCAGTCTCCCCACACCAGTCAATATCAGCCGAGTGTGACTGGTTGCATGACATGAGAAAGAGCTCGTTTTTGGCTGAACCGTCTTGGCATGGTATAATGCGATTTTTTTTTTTTTTCGTTTCTTTTCTTTTCGCTGGTAAGTTAAAACAATTTTTTTTTTTTTCTGTGGCAAGAAAGGAATGAGTCATTGCTGGGATGACGTTTAGTTGACAATGTTGAATAGGATAGGATTAGGATGGGATGGATGTTTGGGATTTTTAAATAAAGATATATTTTCTCTTTTAATAAATTTGATTTTTTTTCAAAATTTATAAAATAAAATCCGAAAAGGGGCATTTATTTTTATATATTTTTAAAAGATTTTTCAATATGCCTTATCGAATGATTTTTAAAAATCTTTATAAAGAATATATTTAATAAATTGTTTAGATTAATTTATCATGTTTTATATATTATTATTTAAATATAAATTTATATTTTTTACCCAATTGATTTTTGAAATTTATTTTGGCATAGAAATGTAAATTTTTTCACCACTCATTCGAAATTTAACTATACAAAAGTATTCGTTCTTTTTCACTGAAGATAAATAGTACATAATCAGTGTTTTCTTTAAAACTTCTCACTTTTTTTTTTTTAAGACAAGGTATTAGTTTAAACTTAAAATTTCCCACCTAAGATAAATAACTAAATTTTTAGGAAAAAACATTTGTATTGTTTTTCATAGAAGTAGCATGCATCTGTATTTCAAAATTAAAAAGCATGCATTCATTGAGATTTGTTTCTTTATATAAAAAACGTTTTTTTAAATTTCCACAACCAATAATTTATCATCAATTAAAAAAAAAAAAATACAAATAAATATATAATATATTATAATAACCAAATAAATAAATAAATAAATATAGCTAACTTACAAAAGTTGTTAACCATGAAAATTTATGTACATTTCAGAAGGATTAAAAATTCATTCACAAAAATCTGAACTTATAAGTAAAAATATAAAGTAATTATTTTATAAATTTGGTGACTGATTTTCTTACTTGGAAAAATAATAGTTATTTTTTAGGCAAGCATATTATTATTAATCCATATCATTGTATTATAGACATAAATATTACTTACGAATATAAAGCTATATAAAATTTTATTGTTCTAAAATAGGTTTATACATTCATTATTATATAAATAATAATTTTTAAATTATCATTTATGTTTATTGTCTCCCAATTAATTTCTTTTACTAAAATTACATTTGTTTTTTCTTTATTTTTTAAACTTTTATTATAAATAGTTTTTGAAGAATACTCTAAAATAAGAGAGCTTATTTAGCATGATTTGTTGAAGTTTTACGACTATTTTATACAGTTAAATTTTCATTACATATTTAATATTTTCAACAAATTACTTACATACATTTAATAATACATTTAAAGCACATACTTTTAATAATGTTCAGTTTTTTCATTTACAAATGCAGAAAGCTACATCAAATGAAATGCAATTTGATTTTATTACTTTACATGTACTTTATTTAAAGCGAGTGCAATACTATGAAACAGAAGAAAAAAAAAATGGAAATTAGAAATTTCTTGACGTGAATAATTTAAATGCCATTCGAGTAACATTCGGTTCACTATCTAGAAATTAATGTTTTGAAAATATATTTTTAAGTTTCTATATATATATGTATATATATATACATTCAAGAGCCAAAACATTATGACCACCCCTACATTTTGCAACGAACTCGCCTGGATGACGTGGAAGGCACGTGATCAGGTGGAAGTGGTATTTAACTGGTATTAAGTGGTGGTATTAATCCATGACGAAAGCTAAATACGTTGCTATACAAAATAAAACTTCGTAAATGTTATAAAATTGTGGAAAAAAATTATAAAATGGCATAAAATATTAAAAAGGAAAATTTAGAAAATTTATAAATGAATTCCAAATTTACATCAAAGAAATATTACTTAATAAAAAAATGTTTAAGCAAACTGAAAAAAATATTTTAAACTGTGTAAGAATAAATTTGTTAACCGAAATAAATTTCGAAAATGACAAAAAATAAAAAAAAAATAAAAATTACTTAAAATAATTTATCAATTTTCAATTGCTCTCACATGCTCCTATTAGGGATGGGTATAATCTAATAATATAATCAATTGATTGATTTTATTGATTAGCATTAACGCATTTTGTATTATTTCAAAGTATTTACTATTTATGCTTCACACAGTTTGGAGTTTTTCGAATTTTAATATTCAATATTTTTATGGAAAAATAGCATTGATTTTAAATGGATTTCTTTAAATATTACATTTAATTGGAAAATTCTAATTTATAATTGAATTGTAGTTTATATTTCACTTGATATATTTAAGTTCAATAGGATGCTATCTAAAAACGAATTATTTTAAATGCACAGTAGCCAGAATTAAATTATTTATTCAAAAATTATGAAATGGTGTACGTGTTTTGATCGTGTGAGGAGAAAAAAAAAAAAAATAGTTAATGCAGTATTTTAAAATGCATTGCTACCTCGATTTATTTCTGTTTTTAGAAGCAAAGGCATTATTGCTTATTCTTAAAATTAATTCTAAAAATAGATGCATCCAATTTTTGCAAAAAGTAGAAATTTCTTACTTAGCGTAAGAAAACAATGGGTCCACAATTTTAAATAAATAAACGACGAATGTTTAAAGTGCGACAGATGGCGCCACAATTCTTTTGAAACGCACGTTTTCAGAAAAATTTCGAAATGTTCTCATCATTGAAAATATTCGAATGGTACATTGGCAGTTTATGTACAAAGATGAGCACCTCCTTGTTGCCACGAAAAACGTTTTTGTCACATGCAAAAGGAAAAACAAAAAAAATTCGTTCCTACCATTCTGTACCCTCGTCTACCAAAACAGTTCAACCAAAAACACGCGCTTTTAACATTGCTTCGGCCGTCGCCGGTGAGGGTTTTATTTTCAATTCGACTCCTTTCGCGATACTCGCTTTTTCCTTTCTTACAAACCGAAGCTTTGGAACAAAATCCCTCGCACTGTTAGCAAGGCTCACCCCTATTCCCTTTTTATTCATTAATTTTCACTAACAACACTATTCTAATGTTCGACGCAGTTACTTTCTTTCCTCTCTCAAAAATTTCCCTTTCCCTGTCCGCTTCATTCTTTTCACAATGTTCTACGTCTCTTCCATGTGGATTACTGCAGCCGTGGACAGACTGTTCAAAATTCTTGGGTCATTAGAATCGCTAATGCTGCGTACCGTCTCTGGTGATAATTTTTACGCAATGGAATTCAATTACAATTTAATTTAGATTATCCGAAAAAAAAATATCTTTAAAATTATTTTCCAGACACTTATGATTCCCTGCTTCTCAATCTTCCCCAACTGCAATTCAAGCTCCAATAATTTACAAAAAAAGAGAGTAACTGAATAAAAAAAATTCGTTTACCGACTCACAGAGAGGCAAAACACTCAAATTTTTGGCAAAAAATTAGCTTTTAATCCACACGTCTTGAAAATTGTTTTCCTGGGGTTTGTGGTGATGATAACAATTTCAGAACAACTGTTCATTGTTTATTTTTCTCTATATCCAGTTTCTTGGTCAAGTACCGTATTATGTTGTATGAGTTTTTTGTCTCAAGTATATAATTTCTTTGTATTTGAGAAAAATATAATATAAGCGGTATTTGAAAATATATTTAACAAACGGCAGTAACAGTATGATAACATAAAATTAGGTGATAAAAAATATAATATTATATTTGAATATATAATAATGTTATTGAAATGATCGTTCAGATCCCTTGTTTTACAATAAATTTGATACAAAACTTTATTTTGCAAACAAAACTATTTTTTAAATGTATACTTTCACATCACGCAAATAAAAGGTAATGTTAAACACATATTTTTTTTAAATATAATTAATAAAAGCTAGGAATACTAACTAACTCAATAACTTGAAAATACTAACAAAATTGTTCTTTTTTTTACGTTTTATATTACGCATGAAAAAAATCGTTATTACTAATAACAAACATTCATTTTAACTAAAAACAAAATTTCAAAATTAAAATCTTGATAACAAAATTAAAAGGTAATTTAAAATATCTTTTGAAAATTCAATACACAATTGGATGAGGAAAAAGCATTCCAATATTTCTGCATTCAATTCACCCGTTTTCTCAAAGATTCTGAAATCTTGAGTATTTTTAAAAACACGTATTGAGCATAAAAAAAAATGAACGTTTTTTAAAAAAAAAAGCATTTATAACTTTTAAATATACTTAGTTAAACATACTTTTAAAAGAAACTTATTGAAATGTAAAAACATGTCTAGAGTATTTTTAAACTTTAAAAATAATTCTGAAAAACTTTTTTGGGATCAAATGAAATTGCTTTATAGAAGTTGTTTTAGACTTATAATAAACAGAACAGGAATTAAAATTAATTAATTACATTAATTTAAAATTATATTAATTATTAAATTATTAAAATATTTTAATTATTTACTAATATAATAGTTAAACTACTTTCAATACATTTTTCTTTCGTACGCTTTCTGAAAAATATACTTAAAATCCTTAAACATTACCTTTTCGTGTCTCTGCAGATTTTGTTTTCCGATGGGTAGAAATGCGGATGGAATTATTTTCACTACATGCAATGACAATTTGGGCACTTTAAGAGATGTTACAAAATTTCTTGTCAGTTCTTTTGAAGCCAATATTTTTATATGTATCAGTGCAAAATGATTCTACACTCTATTTAAGGGTAAAAATTGTAAGCATTGAATTAATAACTCTCCAAAATTTCATTTGTGTCAGAAAAGACAATTCAGAAATAGGAGTTTTCTTTTTAAATTATTTGTTAAGATCAGAATTATCTCGAAAGGTGGTCCAAAGAAAAGTTTAAACACGGGAAAATTTCATTCGTAACAAGCAAATCAAATGGTTTCATTTAACCAATTATTACTTTTAACAAAAAATATTTCTCCAATTCTTGTAATATTTCCATTTAGTACAAAAAAGAGAAGACAGACCCAGGGCTGCCATTAATTTCTTTTACAAAGATATTTTATCATTAAATTTTTGGTCTCCTGGCAATCCCATTATGAAAAAAAAAATCCTCCTATTCTGAGATAACTCTCTCGTTCAGAATACAAAATAAACACAACATAAAACCTCACAGTTATCTCAAAAGAAGAAAATATGAGCAAGACTTAATTCCGCAGGTTTGTTCACCATATATTATAGAGGCATAAATATTCCAGGGATTCCCATTCACTTTTTCTCTCCATTTAAAAATATTTCGAAAAAGAGTTAGGCATTTTAAACCACTAACGATTTATTAAAAATATATATAAAAATAAATACAATGCGGAGATTTTAAAATACTTACCTAAAGAATTCAGATCCATTTTAAGATAGCATTTGGTTTCCATGATTCAACTTCTAACACATGCCGACGATGACTAAATGCGCACTCATTCCCCTATCTTACATCTTAAAACTAAATTTCGTCGAATAGGACGCTTTCATGTGTCCAGCCCACTTCTTACCTCCTCTCCTACCTTGCAATCCCTCTTTCTGCTATTTCGCTTATGTTGTTCCTTTCTTCCCTTTTTGCAAAATTTTATGCACTTAGTATGGAATATTGAGTTAATTATGAGCTATTATCCATAACGAAACCTGCCCCACGTTTTGAAGCCTAATTACCGATCGTCGATAAATTTTGCTAATGAGTCTGTAATAGGAGCTGGTTTTTCAAGGCAACACTTAACACGGCCAACGCCAGTTTGAGTGAGAGATTGACTACTGATTGGGAAATGAGATGGGAATTGCTCATTTGGTCCAAAAGTCTTATCTACTATACACTCAAAAGCCAAAACATTATAGCCACCTGTCAATAACGAGTTGGCCCACCTTTGGCGCGCAACACAGCTTCAACTCCCCTTGACGTGGATACCACAAGTCCTTGGTAGATGACCGGAGACAGATTGTACCACATGTTTCAGCAGCTGTCACGCAAATCCGAGATATTGCGAATTGGTGGTCTTTGAACCCTGAGCTGCGGTCCCAGGACATCCCAAATGTGTTCTATCGCATTGTGATCCGGTGAGTTAGGTGGCCAGGACATTAACTGGAATTCAGCATCATGTTCCTGGAACCACTCCAACATAATTTTTGTCTTGTGACAAGGGTCGTTGTCCTGTCGGAACATTTCATTTCCAGCTGGAAAACAGAGGCCATGTAAGGGTGCAACTGGTCCGCAATGATGTTTAGATACCCTATATCATTCATGGTCTGCTCTACCACAACCACGGGTCCCAGAGACGCCCAAGAAAACGTCCCCAAAGCATAATAGCGCCACCACCGGCCTGTGTATGACCTACTGTACATTGAGGGAGCAACTGTTCGCCTGGAAGACGGAGTATCCTGACGCAGCCATCAGCGTGATGAATGACAAACCGTGATTCATCTGACCAGGCAACTCTCTCCCACTGATCCATGGACCAGTCACGATGTTCCAGGCCCAGCGCAGGCGCAGTTGGCGATGACGCTTGGTCAGCAAAGGCACACGAGTGGGACGTTTGCTGCGTTGCCCAACATTATCCAACAGTTTATCCAACAGTGTCCTCTGAACAGTGTGCTCCGATACTATTCTACTTGGCCCTGCATTGTATTGGGCTGTCAGCTGAGCCACTGTCTGGCTCCGATTTGCTTCACCTTGCGAGACTGTCTCCGACGACCTTTTTCTTTGATAGCGTGTGGACGTCCAACACCATGTCGTCCACTGCTGGTTTCACCGTCATTCCTCCACTTTGCATGAGTACTAACAACTGTAGATCGCGAACAACCCACGAGTCGTGCAGTTTCGGAAATACTTGTTCCGAGCCTTCGAGCCATTACAATCTGCCCTCTATCAAAGTCGCTTAGATCCGTAGTCTTTCCCACCACACACAGAAGTAGGTGAAAAAATGATTCTTCAGGCTCTCCAGCAGCAGTTAAATACCACTTCCACCTGATCACGTGCCTTCCACGTCATCCAGGCGAGTTCATTTCAAAATGTAGGGGTGGTCATAATGTTTTGGCTCTTGAGTGTATATGATTTGAGCGATGCAAATCATAAAAATAAATTTATGAGGGAGAATGCCTGGCAGCAAATTGGATTTGTCATGGAAAGAAATGATGAGTAATTATATCTTTGCTTCTGTATAAACTATTAATAGTATTAATGAATATTTTAGGCTTAAAATTATTACATAGACTTTGTGCTTTCATATTCAATGTAAAATCTCTATAAAATTGTGTCTTGATGTTACGTTTGTTGCTTCTGTTTATTATGTAAGTTACATTCAACATAAAATATTTATGAATAATTCATAATGTTAAATACAATAGTCCAAAATAATTAACATAATATTGTTATGCTCTTATAAAGCATCACATGCGCGAATGATTGTGCCAAGCTTAAGAATATATTACATAACGTTATTTATTCATAATAACCATTCGATACACTTTTTGAATTCATATTCAGTTATAACCATAAATTTGTGCTGTGTGCATGTTTCCATGTCTTGTATGTACATAACATTTAATATAAAATCCTTACAAAACAATCCATAAATGTTTAAATATATTAATTCAATCAATTTATATAGTTTTAGTAAGTTATAGTGATGTGAAAATGTAAATTGATACATTGTTTTCAGCTTAAAGTTGCAAGGACAGATTTAAGTATCTGCGAGAAAGACAGATTTAATGTATCTGCCCCGTTGTAGCAGAATTAAACAACCATGGCCATTGTACAATGCCATGTCATTTTTGGAGCCATACCTCCAAACAAAAAGGTACTTCATTCAATAAGTATATATATATATATTTATATATATATGTAAGTATTTATATATTTTTTATTTTATTAGCTACTGGCCTAATTTATTAAACCAGGATGAACAGAAAAAAAATTAAAGAAAGAAATGTTTATAATAATAAAGAAGAATTCATAACTTACATCTGTTTCTATTTAAATGTTCATTTTAATTAAAAATCCAAAAATGTGTAAAAGATAAAGTATATTTAAAAAAAATACTTCTTTTAATGACATTTTATTCTACCGTTTCTTTTATTTTTTTCAGATGTAGAGAATGAAAGTTCTTCCATTGAACAAGCACCTCCTACAAAAAAGAAAAGAAAATTAGAACTGTATGACAGGGCCTTGGAAAAGGTGTGTGAAATTAATGAAATGGACCACATTGGTCATTTCATGGAGTTTGCTGCGGATGTATAAGGAAATTTCTCGATGCAAAACAAATTGAAGCCATAGAGGCATAGAGGCTCATTGATTTTTTAAAAAATAAAATAAAATTTTTACTACAAAATTTATAAGTAGGAGCATATTTTGACTCATTTATTTTTAAAATTAAAATACTCAACAATTACAAAAAGTATTAAACTGATGAAATAGAATATGGTAATGATCATGAAATAGAATATGGTAAAAATGCATACATATACCTTAAGATAAGGGCCAGACTATCCTTCGTTTGAATAGATTCACGATAATTCGTATTCTTTTTAGAAGTTACCGACCCAACAAGCGTTAGAAGATGATCGAACTGTATGTGTGTCATCCGTAAGAAATTAAAATAACTTTCTGTATCAGAAAGCCTCATTTCTTTTATTAAATTTTCCGAGGCACCTTGCAATCTTCGCTTTTTATAAATTTCTCGCACCCAACATCGTCTTTTCTTCTGTTTTAAGGCCAACAACGATAAAATTGTGATTGTTCTTTTGTTACGATCCATTTTAGTAATACACTCGAGTCACGAATCGTAAGTGCGCCAAATAAAAAGTGATTACGCGCTCTTTTCCACCTCGGAAGTAAACAATCGAAACAGCCATCTAGTAGAAATAACTGGAACTTCACTAGGAGTAAAGCGATTTCTCACGCTTCAGTGAGAACTGGTGAAAAAATTTTCTCGCTCCCGCTTCGGTGGGCACGAGTCTTAAGAAGACAACGCCGGCAGAGAAGAACTACCATTCTAGCAAACTAGAATTGATGGCGATACTGTGGACTTCGGACAGACTTCGACAATTCTTGCTCTGAATAAAATTTATTATTGTCTCCGATTGTCAAGCTTTAGTATACATGAACGCAAAAAAGTCAACAAATCCTCAAATTGCTAGATGGAGCAACCTCATTCGAGAGTACAAGTTCAAGGTGAGGCACTGGTCAGCTGTAAAGATGTCTCATGTTGATGCAATGAGTAGAGCTTCTACCTTAGAAGCTGAAGATACGATGATCGACTTTTGAAAAAATCTAGAAGTTTATCTAACGATGTCCGTTGATGTACAAGTCCTTATGATTCAAAGAGGAGATCCTGAATTGGATAAGATCTATTTCTATTTTTAAGAAGGAAAAATTTGAAAGAACAAAAGCCGAAAGCCAAATAATTGCAAATTACTTTTACAAGAGAGAAGATTATATCGATCTATAAAAGACAATAGAAAAGAAAAGCTGCTTTATGTTATACATAGATCCATGCTTAAAAGTACAGTGGTCAAGTTTCATGATGTAAGCGGACATTTCTCTGTTGATTGAACTGCGAGAAAAATCCGAGAATTGTATTGACTTCCAAGAATGAAGCGCTACGTGAAGAAAGACATATCGATGTGCTTAGAATGTTTAATGAACAAGGTTCCTATAGGTAAACAACAAGGACCGTCACATCCTATAAAGCCTGGAAAGAGACTATTTTCGATAATTCACATCCTTCGTTGAGGTCCATTTGATGCAACTAGTACCAGAGGTAACCAACAGTTACTCGTCATCATAGATAATTTCACGAGGTTCTTACGGTTGATATCTGTGAAAAGTACAAAATACAACTACATTCAGAAAGCATTGAAAATCTTCGTCAACGACTTTGGTTTACCTGATCGAATAATTAGTGATAGGGGTTCCACTTTCACTTCACAAGGTTTAGAGAAGTTTTGTCGAAAAACATTATAGCTCATACTCTAAACTCTACAAAGCACCCCGAATAAAATGGTATGGTTGATAGAATTAATCGCACCATTATTCCAAACATCGCAACGTCCATGGAAGATCATAGACACAAAGAAGCGCTGGGATTTGAGAATGAAAGAAATGGAAAGAAATCTAAACAATGCTTTAAACAAAACAACCAACAAGATTCCTTTCCAAATGCTACGGTTATTCACCAAGATTTAATGATGGAATTTTAAGAAAACTGGCGGATGAGAATGCAGAAGGATGGACTGATCCTGCATGAATTGAAACCTCGACTCGAGAACGGATAGAAAATATGCAGAAAAAGATGAAGGAGGCTTGCGACAAGAAAAAGTGCTTATAATTCAGGACACAGGATCACTTATAATTCAAAACAAGTTGTGGTTATGAAAAAGATTCCGATGCCGACAGGAGAACCAACAAAGACCCAACCAAAATAACGAGGTGCTTTGATAATAACTGATGTGCTACCAGTCAATACCTACAGAGTTACTCAACAGCGTAGGAAAAGAGCAAAGAAAATTTTTAGTCTACTACAGCACATATAAGCCAGTTGAAGGCATGGCCGAATCAAACTAATTCTAATAGAGAGGATTCGTCAGATGAACTTCTGATTTTTCAGACAATGAACTTAGGGACTCTGCACTAAGACATAATCCAAGACGTGCCTATATAAAGATAATTTCCGGATAATGACAATTCAATATAAGTGAATTGATTTAACTTTAACTCATTTGTTTTCATTGAATTTACTTAATTTATTTGTTATTTACTGATTTTTTTATATTGAATTTATTGATTTATTATGTTGCTACTGATTTATATACGTGATTTGATTTAATTTTAATTCCAATTTGTGTACATTGAATTTAAATGACTTATAAGTTGTTTACTGGTTTTTTAATATGTATTGAATTAGTTGATTTATTTCGTCATTGCTGAGTATGTTGTTTGATAATCATGTGCATGACTTCTTTAAATTTCCAATGATGTTTATTCTTATGATTTCTTTATTTTATAACTTTAGTAGTTCATTCGAAGGCAAGTGTAAGAAAAAGGCCGAATGTAAGGTTTAACTATAATTAGAATATCGTGAGAGTATGGGCTTTTTGACACAACTAGTTGCCACCAGGCGACAACAGTATTAAAATTAGAAACAATTTTATTTTATTTAAAGTGTTTTTATATCAATTAAATTTTAAAATTCTAAACTTTCCTTTATTAAATACTAAAAATTTATTATTTTAGACAAGAAAGTACAATATTGTAATCCTATTTAATTATAGCTTTAAATGAAAACTTTTTTTTTAAATTTTTTATAGCGTTGAAAGCCTCATTCTGAATTCAATGTCCTATTTACATGTGAAAGCATTCATGGATGTACCGATTTGATTAAAAATTTGAAATATTGAGCATATTAAAATATTGCTTAATGTTCAATATTCTTTCAAAATCTTTCCTTCAAATAGTGTATGGAAACTGCTATAATATTTTCATATAATTAAATTCTTAGTATTAAAAATTGTAGCAGATGGTAGAATCAGAAGATTCTTTGTGAACAAATTTTGAATTAATGTGTTTATCATTTTCCTAAACTTTAGAATTTAAACAGAAAAAAAAATTAAGTCTCTAAATGATATTTTTTGAGATGTTGCCTGTTTAAGGTAACCTAATGTAATTAAATACAAAATTGATGATCATTCAAATATGTTGTTTTGTATAATTTGCCCAATTGTGTTTTGATTGAAAATAGATATCACAATATATTTATTTATTTCAAGAACTATTCTTATTTAATGAAACCTGCTTAAATTTTTTAATACCATCATTGATACGAATGTAAAAAACACCCGCAATTTAAATGATCATTTTAAAATTCATTTAAACATGCATAGAATACATCTGAAACAGTCACAGTTTTCTAAGAATTTTTAACGTAAAAGGGCACTTTTTGGGCACAGTAACTTAAAAGGCAGCACTTTTAGCGAAAGGCCACGTTTAAATTTAAAGCAACTTTTCAAAGCATTTGTGGAAAAATATTTAACAAAGGTTCTGTTCCTCTCAGAAATAAATCCTTTTAAAATTATTTTACATAAGAAAAGGAAAATGTTATAAAAACATAATGTAAACTCAGCACAGTTCATGGATCATTTCCCTCCAAAAGAACTTCACTTGATTTATATGCATTTACTCAGTTTTCCAATAACTTTCTTCTTATAAGAAATATTTAAAATGCAATTTGGTGAAAAATAAATAGAGGAATAATAATAAAATTCGATTGTAGAAAGCTTAGAAAAAGAAACTATATAAAGTGTATTTTTTAGATCGGATAAAATAAATTTGAAAATAAAACTATTGGATTTAAACGTGACAGAAATACATTTATTAGGAGTCATTTAGTTACAGACTGAATAATAAAAAAGTATTACGAAATTTATATTTTTACAAAAAAAGTAAAACCCTGTTTTTTTAACATCAGTCGGCCTCGTGTTCCAGTTATTTCTGGTATGAACAACTCACAGATTATTAGTGAAGGAAGGACTTTTAGGGATGATATTTAGGGATTTGCATTTGCGTGTCGCTTGGGAATACTACTGTGCCCAAAGAGTAATACGAATTTTTTTTTTCTAACACTCTTTATTTATTCTTCCAAATTTATTTCATCGCCTCCAAAATAATCCCCTCAATGCACTTATGCAATGCACAACTTTTTTTCAATCCTCAATGCATGCTAAAAAGTCATCGGCAGAGATGGCCTTCAAAACGTGCGCCGATTCACGTTGAATCTCTTCAATCGACTGTAAACGGTGTCCCCGGAGTGGTCTTTTGAGAATAGCCAGATATCGCACAGTGTGAATACGGTGATTGGGGAACAATATGGGTTTCATTTTGGGTGAAAAAGTCACGGAGAATCAATGCAGTGTGAGCTGGTGCATTCAGTGTTTCAGTGAAATTCCAACATCAGCAACAAGGTTTCTAATTGTAAATCGACGATTTGCTAGCACCAAATCTTTAATTTTTTTGACGCGAGCTTCGTCGTTGGAGGTTGAGGGTCGACCAGACCGGGCTCTTCGTCTTCAACGCGTTCTCTGCCTTCTTTGAACTGTTTATACCACTTCTAAAGATTTCTTTCATATCTAGGAATGTTCACCGAATGCCTTCTGCAACAATCTATAAGTTTCCGCAAACAAAATTGAATGTGAATTCTTTGCTCAATTAATTCAGACATTTCAAAAATCGCCGCAACCAAAAAAAAAGAAAAAAATTGAAATTACAGAAGTCCGGAAATTTTAAATTGAAAATTTGTCTTACATACAGTCTTGGACACAGTAATATATATATATATATATATATATATATATATGTGTGTGTGTGTGTGTGTATGTGTGTGTTTGTGTGTTTGTGTCTGGATCTATATGCTATTATTTCATCCAAAGTTCCAAAATATAATAGCCAGTGAAAGGAAACATTTTTTCCCGTTTTTATAGATTTTAGTTTATTTTTAAATCCTTAAATCCGTTTCCTTATAAAAAATAAGGAAATCATTATTTAAATTTGTGGAAAAAAATTAATAAATTTCATTTATTGGAAATGTAGTTCAGGACAGTGTTTGTATATTTTATACATTGTCTTATAGCTGTCTTATATTTACTGCTATTAAATATGTTTAAATCTAACAATTTTTTTTAAAAAATACTATGAATGAGTATAATGAATATTTATAACTAAATAAAAGTAGTAAGTGGTATACATTCGTATAAGGTAAAAGTATTAAAATAGGTAAATATATGTAGCATGCATTTTAAAACACCAAATATTACTTTTCAAAAATTTACTTTGTATATGTATCAAAAATTCTATCTATTTAGTAAGGAGAGGAAAAAACTCATTAAATGACAATGAAATTGGCATCGGCAACTAATCCGACAATTATCAAAATCCCACAGTCTTATATTTCTGACTTAAAAGAATAATCTTTGTTAACTCTTTCTCCAACATTTAAATTTTCATTCACTAGAGAGGGAAAAAATGGAAAAAAAGTTCACACCCTCTGTCTAGACATCCCAGACTTCCGTCTAATCTAATTTTCAGTGTCACAAAGGGGATGGGAGAACACCTCTTTTCCTTCCTCTCACCTCAGGCAGGGAAAGAGGGAGTTCTCCCATCCCCTCCTCTTTCCCTTCCTGAGGAGAGAGGAAGGGGAAAGAGTAATCCCTTCCCTTCCTGATGTTCCTCTTTCCCTTCCTTTGATTCGGAGCTTTGCCAGCTAACAAGGCAGAGATGAATGATTGGCGCCATGATGGCGCAAAATCAATTATATTTTTGCTTCTTTCGTTATTGTTTTTGTATATTATAAACTGGTATATAATATCAGTTTTAAAATTACAAGCAATTTAAAATTGCTGAACTTAAATGTCCATGAAATAATTAAGTAAAGTTCGCAAAATTCTTATTTAAAAATTTAAGTTGGTTAAAAATTTTTCTTTGTGATTATTTTTGTAATTATAAACGCGAAAAAAATTAAAAATTTTTTTCTAAGAAACTATTTTTTTGAATTAGAACAAAGAGAATGAATAATATCACGAATAACTTAGGTTTATTGAAACTCATAAATTTATAAATTGGACAACATATCTGGAGAAATTGGACATTTTGATGAATTTATTAACAAAATTATTTGATGTTATTTAATTTATTATTAACTTAACATTTTATTACTAAATATTGTAATGGAATCATCGAGCTATTTTATAAAAGAAGTTTAGTTTAGAAGTTTTTTATTTGAATAGAAATTTAACTTATTGAAATTAACTAATTCTATGTAGATTTTTTTATCTGAACTATTACTATTATTATTCAAACTCCAAAGAGAGGATAGTTCTCTCTTTTTCCTATATGTATCGCGGTACCTTATCATGATCTTTATATAAACACATTCAGTAACTGTCAGCATTTGAAAATTTATTTAAGAAGTTTGCTTTACCTTTTACTTGGTGAAATCAAATTTTAGCAGATTTTTTGTACTTTTTCAAAAATAGAGTAGGTACGTTTCACTTTTCCTATACGTCAGAAAGTTTATTTTAAACCTAGAAAAATACTTCTAAAATTAAAATACAGAAGAAATTATTGTTATCTATAATTATTTACAAACTTTTCCAGATTGATAAATAAATTAAATAATCGAATTTAAAATCAGATTTATTAATTAAAGATTAATTAAAAGGAAATTACCCGAAACAATAATTTAAAGAATTATAAAAAATTTTTAAGTTTTCATCTTATCAATTACTTTTCTTTAAATAAAATAAACAAGGACGTATATATATCTTTATAGATTTATCAAACATTCATTTTTAGCATATGGCGTAAAATAAATGGCGCGGAATAATAAATGCAAATCGTTCATATTAGTGACATTCTATCCATATCAATTAAGAATATACACTCAAAAAGCCAAAACATTATGACCAACTGTCAATAACGAGTTGGCCCACCTTTGACGCGAAACACAGCTTCACCCCGCCTTGCCATGGATGCCACAAGTCCTCGGTAGACGGCCGGAGACAGATTGTACCAGATGTTTAAGCAACGGTCACGCAAATCCGAGATATTGCGAATTGGTGGTCTTTGAACTCCGAGCTGCCGTCCCAGGACATCCCAAATGTGTTCTATCGGATTGAAATCCGGTGAATTAGGCAGTCAGGACATTAACTGGAATTCAGCATCATGTTCCTGGAACCACTCCAACACAATTTTAGCCTTGTGACAAGGGGCGTTATCCTGTTGGAACATTCCATTTCCAGCTGGAAAACCGAGGCCATGTAAGGGTGCAACTGGTCCGTAATGATGTTCAGATACCCTGTAGCATTCCTGGTCTGCTCTACCACAACCACGGGTCCCAGAGACGTCCGAGAGAACGTCCCCAAAGCATAATACCGCCACCACCGGCCTGTGTATGACCTACTGTACATTGAGGGAGCAACTGTTCGCCTGGAAGATGGCGTATCCTGATACGGCCATCGGCGTGATGAATGACAAACCGTAATTCATCTGACCAGGCAACTCTCCCCACTGATTCATGGACCAGTCACGATGTTCCCGGGCCCAGCGCAGGCTCTGTTGGCGATAACGCTTGTCAGCAAACGCACACGAGTGGGACGTTTGCTGCGTAGTCCCATATCCAACAGTGTCCGCTGAACAGTGTGCTCCGATACTCTTCTACTTGTCCCTGCATTGTATTGGGCTGTCAGCTGAGTCACTGTCAGGCTCCGGTTTTGCTTCACCATGCTCCGACGACCTTTTTCTTTAATAGCGTGTGGACGTCCAACACCATGTCGTCCACTGCTGGTTTCACCGTCATTCCTCCACTTTGCATGAGTACTAACAACTGTAGATCGCGAACAACCCACGAGCCGTACAGTTTAGGAAATACTTGTTCCGAGCCTTCGAACCATTATAATCTGCCCTCTATCAAAGCCGCTTAGATCCGCTTCCTTTCCCATCACACACATAAGTAAGTGAAAGAATGACTCTTCAGACTCTCAAGCAGCAGTTAAATACCACTTCCACCTGATCACGTGCCTTCCACATCATCCAGGCGAGTTCATTGCAAAAGGTAGGTGGTCATAATGTTTTGGCTCATGAGTGTAAATGCTTGAAATAACCTATATTCAAAAATTAATGTATAATTTAGTATGTTTTGATGTATTTAAAATAAATAATGCCTAAATACTTTTATTTCCAATTACAACTTTTCTGAACTCCTCTTCCAATTGTCAACTCGAAATTGCAATGTGGCTAGTTTTTCTTGTGATGGGTTTTCTTATCGATTCATATTTTTATTGTGCACTTGATTAAGTGCAGTTAAAAATTTTCTGAGATAGCAGAAAACAATTATTTTTTAAACAATAGTTTTAAGGTATTGTTTTATTTAAAAAAAAATTTATAATGCATACTAGTTGATCCGGCAAACATTGTTTGCCATATACATTATTACTATAAAATATTTTTTAGTTAAATAAAAAAAAAAATTTACTATAAGTGTGTACAAATGTGATTATGATTGTAAGAGGAATGGAACGTTGCAGACAATGACGGCCTATAAAATGATAATACACTAACCATTTGTTTATTTCATCCTTTATACTTTATTAAATTAACAAATATATTTTAAATTGCATTATATAATAGCCGTATATATATATATATATATAGCATATATATATATATATATATATATATATGTAATAGCTGTATATGAAATAGTTATTTACATATTTACTACTAATTATGACAATTAAAAAAATAATCAACATCAATCTCTAAGTGCAATGGAGTGTACAATATTTTTGGTTAGTCCGTCTTTAGCCAACACAAACAAACTGGATGATTTACCCACGCGCGAACATGCCACGTATAGTTGTCCGTGGGAAAAACATGGTGTGCCCAAATCTAAGCCACAAACAGACAAAATTTGGCATTGCGACTTATTGATTTCATTGTGAATGCCAATCAAATTAGAAATTGAATACGTTTGAATTCAATTGGCACATCTGTGGGAATCATAGGGATTCGTGGCAGCAATATATTTTCGCCTCGGTACTTGCCATTCAAAATGCTGGCTTTGTTAAATGCTGGTTTTTGATTAATTTTTTTAATTACTAATCATGTTCCATTGCACAGCCGTGGTGGGTTCAAATTAAGAATCAAAATAATCGGAGATCCAACCTTTAATTGTAAATGATGCGGTGGCATGCCGGGCAAATCCAATGAATTCAAAAACTCAATTCGGTAATTTACAGCTTCATTGGCATCGCAAACTGTATCGATAGATTTGTATGACACCAAGTTCCCTGGCAACAACTGTTGTATCTTGGAATTTAAGCCATTGACATCCACAATTTTTGCTGCCAAAATTGCTTTTTCTGCCAACCAATCAAGATTTTTGAATTGTGTGCATACATTGGGAAATATTTGATCGATGAGATTATTTTGCGAGTCGATGATTGTGCAGAAATCTGTGGGCAATTTTGTGCATCCAGTATTTTCATGTACAGCAACTTTTCCATCGCCAATATCTAACAGTTGTTTTGAGAATGGTTCAGCAGATGGATATTGAAGCATTTGAACGCGCATGTCTACTTTTAGTTGTAATTTTTCAACATTACGCCACAGTGACGATGATTTTAAGCAAGCGTTGATCTCATCAGCGTACGTTGAACGGGGAATGACAGGAAGTGTTTGCCTGAAATCACCTGAAAGGGTAACATATTGTAAAAGGAGTAACAGAACCGCCAAACAGTTTGTCGTTGATTTTTATATCCTTCAATGTCCGGTTCAATGCCTCAAGCGAATGTCTGCGTGTCATAGTGTATTCATAATGCGCAGCATAATGCGGTCGTAAATGTATTTTGTTCATCTGTCAGTAGTGGGACATTGCGAGTAACAATCGCTGCCATTTCTACAGTATTGTACTGCAGTTCAAGACTCATATCAGTGTTGATTAAATCAGATGCACTTCGATTTGGTAAACTCATACCAAAATGACTGATTTGTAAACTGGCAATGACAATGCAATGATCCTCGACAGCAATCAATGCTTCATTGTACATTGCATCGCTGAATGATATCGTTAGATCGTTGCACCTTGTACGATGTCGAGGCAATATATCTTCAGTCATTGAATCTTTCTGATTATCCCACAACGTTTGTGTTCGAGGCGGGAAACATGTAATCAACTCTCTAACGAATAGTGTTAGTGTACAGCTTAATTCTGCTTCAGTAAGCATACTGTCCCAATGATTGTCATCTTCTATCAAGCCTAGTACAAGGCATGCATATTTATACGTTGGATACTGTTGTCCATTTACTTTACGTATATCTTGAAATGACGATGGGTCTGTGACATTAACCAACAACAGTCGCAGATAAAAGCACCCAGCCTGCCTTGGATTGACTGTATATACACGACCCAAATTGTTTGATTTGAATACAATTTCGTCAACTGGTGTGTCTTGCTTGCGGGACATCCATTTTTTTGATTGAGTTCACGTAAAATACCGTGGTACTTCTGAATAGAGTAGTGCTTGTGCGAAGACACCAAAAGCATCCGCACGATTACACAATTCAAAAATTCGGTGAGTGTAGTTTTTGGTGGATTTATAGCACGATCAAACACTGTCTCATTAGTGAAACATACACACAGGCCGTTTTCAAGATGGACAGCTAAATTGATAACTGCTGGATCCGTTTATGAATTGAGAAACCGAAGATACGCCAGACAGCTTCATTGGAGCTGATCTACCGGCCAATTTGGTAGTTTGTTATTTCATCGTTGTTATTCAATGGAAGAGCATTCATATTGGTATTTTCAATTCTAAATACAGCCATATCACTTCCTTTATTCACATACTTGCAAATATATTTGATGCTCTTTACCGAACTTCAGAGCTCAACATTAATATGAGCATTGAACGTTTTGCTCAGGAGAGGTGAATATGGTACAACCCAACGGTTGTCAATCTCAATGTCTACGTCACTGATAGTTTTAGTAAATGATTGCCCGCCATTATCGGTACTTTTTCGAAGATATATTGGAAATCCGTCGACATGTGTGACCGTATAGTTGGTGAAATCTTTAGGAAAACGCTTTGTACATTTTCCATCTACCATGTAAGGCGATAAACGATTGACATCAAACACTGTGAATTTTATATATTAGATATATATAGAGAGAGAGAGGTAGATAATAAAATACAACATAAAAAGAAGCTTAGTTCTGTTGCTTAATTACATAGATATTTTAATCTACATAGATAAATATTTTAATCTACATAGATAAATATTTTAATCTACATAGATAAATATTTTAATCTTCTTCTAAATAAAATATCAAAATTCACTTTGGCAACTAAATGGTATAAGTAATAATTTTATTATTTATTTATTACTGTATGAAAATATGTAAATATAATCATATAAATAATAAAAAAATAATTAAATTATTTTTAAGTTATTTTTTTATATTTTTTTTTATCAATTTGTGTATTTGAAAAAAATTCTCACAGCAAGCTGAAATTATGAGAGCTAAGCATTGAGCATACAACATACTACAATATTATAATTATATGGAATGTGTTGTTTTCTAACAAAATAAAAAAAAAAATAGTTAATTACAAATTTGAAATTGTGTCTGGAAATAAGTAATAAATTTATTAGACATTTTTAAATAATAACCATTTCCTAGTTGCTTAGATTTCCTATGTTAACAGATATTTATTTCATAAAATGAAGGATCTACACCTATTTATATATGTTATTTTAGTTTCCAAACTTGAATACCTCTGTGGCGTATATTAAAAGCAGTTAAATATGTAGTATTAATAAATATAGCGTTTCAAAACTATTTCACACAAACAAATAAATTTTGACTAAATATTTTCAATCCGCATGAAACCTTCAATCAAAATAAATCAGAGCAATATATTTTTTTTCATAATTATATTTTACCGAAGTTGCTAATTGAGATATATCAAAAATAAAAATAAATAAACATTGTAAAAAGAATGGACATGACTGAGAAGTATCTGATATTCTTTAATAATATGATTATAAAAGTGAAAGCAATTATTAACAAGAAATTAATTTATTTTAATGAATTATACTTAGATTATTCCTTTACAAACAAATTCTATTGTTTTCAATTCTTAACTTCAATATCTTCAGCATTTAAAATACAATTACCCATAAAAAAAAAATCGCCCCAGAATTTCTTTTTATGTGGCGATAAGTTTCTCAAATTCTTGTTAGTAACTACACTCATGTCCATAAATTAAGGATAATTCAGAATCACACAGAAATTGAACTCTAAAAAAAAAAATCCACCTGTAGAATTATCACAAACATTTTGAAGAAGAATATGCAAATTACAGAAACCACCAGATGGCGCGGATAGTACGTCACAATGACGAGAGTGTAAGAGAGGGATATATAAGGAAGTGACAAAGAAGTAAAATTGTTCACAAGAGCTTTAAAAGCCTTTCAGTGCAATAACCGCATAGTCATGGCACAAAGGAAGCATTTGGATGATTTTTACGCGGTAGAATTATCGGACGACTGGAATGTGGACGTACCCAGCTGGAAGTATCCGAGCAACTTGGAATCGCCAGAGTGTCCTCTTCAGGCTTGGGCAACGATTCCAAGATGATGGTAATGTGAGTAGATGTTACAGCACAGGTCGCCCCCGAGTTACAACGCCGAATGAGGACCGGTATTTGGCAGTTACTGCCAAAAGAAACAGACGGAGCACAGCATTAGACATGTCTCTTCAGATCTCTTCAGCTACCGGTACGACAGTTTCAAGGCAGACCGTGTACAGACGCTTAGGGCACATTGGTCTATATGCTCGTAGGTCTGTCAGATGTGTTCCACTTACCGCAACTCACTGTCGCCTGCGATTAACCTGGAGTAGAGAGCATGCATTGTGGACACCGCAACAGTGGTCTTGTGTGATGTTTTCCGACGAGTCCAGGTTTAGTTTGCAGTCTGATACTCGCCGGACTTTCATATGGAGAGCGCCAGGTACCCGTTACCACCAAGAGAACACCATTGAATGGCACCGTTACAGTGGCGCGGGATGGCTTGTTTGGGGAGGAATTAGTCTTGGTTCCAGAACTGACCTGCATGTTCAGAGTGTAACGATGACAGGCCACATCTATCGGGATGTCATTCTGGAACAACATGTACGTTTGTTTCGGGGCGCCATGGGTGCTGAATTTCTGTTTATGGATGACAACGCCCGTCCTCACCGTGCAAACATTGTAGACGAATGCCTTCAATTGGAGGATATCACCCGTGTGGATTGGCCAGCATACTCACCGGACTTGAATCCAATAGAGCATGTGTGGGATATACTTGGCCGACGAATTGTAGCCCGTCATCCCCCTCCCACCTGTCAACCGGAACTTCGGAGGGCATTGCTTGAGGAGTGGTGTAATATTCCCCAAGATCAGATTGATAATTTGATACTCAGTATGCCCAGGCGTTGTAAGGCCTGTATTGCATCGTCTGGGAGACATACTCCATATTAACCATCATACTAACCATGTTATACTGTTTTTGTAAATAGGTTCTTTTTTAAAATTTGCTGCAGGGAGTAAAAATCGCAATTTTTATTAATTATGTCAAACATATAGTATCTTTTTTGCTGTTTACCTTTTGTTTAATAAATAGACTTTACAAATAAGTCACATTTGTTTTTGCTTCTGTCTCTTTCTTTGCCTGAACTTCATTATCCTTAATTTATGGACATGAGTGTATTTAATTGCATGTTTCTAATCTACCCGGAACTATTCCCGTAATCGCGGCGTATGAGAAAGGCTGATCGACACGCGGCGCTTTCGTCCCCGGGAGGGCATCGCTAGCGTCCGGGAGAAGTTCTGTTCGGCCTTCGCTTGCTCGGAGGAAAATTCGCAGTTCTCCTCAAGGGTGCAATTTAAGAGAGGAACAAAGTTGCATTGATAAAGAGTTGATTATTACGAGAGTGAAGGATAATTAATTTCAAAAGAAAATTTACATAATTGAAAGAAAATATTTCATATAAAAATATTGAAAAAAAAAATATTGAAACATATACATATTATGAAAATATTCAAACCAATGCAAATAATTCGTAAGCTTCATACTACTCCTTAAAATCGGAGGGAAAATGTAAGCATACATTCAAATACAAGAAATTGAAATTTTCTAATTTAAAAATTTTTTTTTCGTATGCATTTCTATTTTCATAAAATTTGGATTCATTATGCAATTCCTTCTATTTACATATTCCCTATATATATCTTGTTCAAATTTTCAATCGTTAATGAAATACTTTTTATTCCTCCACTCAAGTTCAAACACAATTTTTTTGAACTTGCTGTGAATGACACTGGATGTTAATACAGTTTTTTCAAATATTAATTCAGTAATTATATTTAATTAATTAATTTTAGTTTTTTTTAGATTTAAATTGCATATTTATGTATATACCAGATGCCAGATGACGCCAGATAAATTTAAAAAAATTAATGAAAATTATTTATAAAGGACTTTCTGCAATATAGTGAAAAAAAAAGTAAGAATTGACTTTAAAAAAAAAAAATTTTCTTATGTTACTTGTTTCTGCTCAACACTTAATTACTAAGATATTAGTTTGAGAATCGATGTATATATTTTATGTGAGAGATGGAATAATAATTAAATAAAATTTTTCTACTTACTAAGCACTAGACGTACAAAAAGATTTAATTTATTTAATGATCTATAACATTGTTGTATTTCGCATAATTTTATTTTTGTTGCAAGTTTTTGCTTTAACCATTACTATAGTTGATAGTGAAAATTTGGCTGCTTTCATTTTTTATACTTGTATAATACAAAACTTCAAAATACTACGAAATATCTACTGCCTTATAGTTGAAAAGAACGATTTCACATTCGCTTTGCAAATAATTTTTTTCTTCTTTTAATTTCAAGTAGTATAAATATAATGCATATTTTTAAAAATGCATTTTTTCCCTAAACTGTGTCAAAAAGTATCAGGACACTAATACATAACATATTTATTCAAAAAGAAATTTTTAATAAAACATTGTTACTTAAAAATATTGCTGATTTTCTCAAGATTAAACATTTTATTTGCATTCAATTTATAGTTTCAATGCGGAAGCATCCGAATTTTTAAAGCAATTGCAGATTAAAAAAACAAAAACAAAACAAAACATTCTTGAATGGAGTAAATGCTTTTTGCGGATCAAGTTTTTAAGGCGACATTTAAAGAAAATTAAAGTTATGGTTTTTCACTCAGTGATTACCGTTTTTGTAAAAAATAAAAAAATAAGTAAATACGAATTTCCATTATTAATACGCTTTTATTAGTTTCACCTGTATGTTTGTATGTTTGTTTGTAACTGACTCTTTTTGGCGCGATTTTGCCCTCCTTTAAGAGATCAGATTTAATTTAAACATTGTAGACTTATCAAGGACCGACGACAATGCAATATTTTGATAAGTTTATTATCTCATCATGATCAGGATCGTCAGGATTAGTGATTTTATTTTAACTTATGAAAGTAACTAAGACATTCAATCCTACGTGGACAGTGGTACAACGGATAAAGTGTCTCACTACGGATCAGGAGATATCCTGGCTGGCTCGAACATATTCGCATTTAGCCTTTGTTTTACTCAAAATTAAATTATTGTAAAAACTATAGTTCCAACACTCCGTACCGGGACCTCGTTTAAATATTATAGTTTAAAAACACACTTTTAGAGTTAATCTTATAATTTATATATATTTATTATTCTTCATTTACATAATATTTTTAATTGCTGTTTCTCACATCCTACTTTTGATTTGATTTTGAGTAGATGTGCGCTATGCTCACAGGCACTCGACCTTTTCAATCTAAGAATTGTCAGACTATATTCTATTTACAATTTAGAAAAAAATAAATTATAGTTTAAAAACACTAAAAAACACGCTTTTAGAGTTAATCAAACTAAAAAGTAAAAAATAATTGTTAACATAAGAATAAAATTACTGACGAGAAAATGAATGCCACTGTTCTAAAAGTGTTGGGTGCTCGATATCAATCGTTATAATTGTTCACTAGTTTCATTCCGAAATGCAGAGTTAGTTTAAAAATGTCATACAAAGTACCCCACGCTTTTAGAACAGTGACATTCATTTTATCGTCAACAATTTTATTCTTATGTTAACAATTATTTTTTACTTTTTAGTTTGATTAACTCTAAAAGCGTGTTTTTTAGTTTTTTTTAAACTATAATTTATTTTTTACTTTTTACTTTGATTAACTCTAAAAGCGTATTTTTAAACTATAATTTATTTTTTACTTTTTAGTTTGATTAACTCTAAAAGCATGTTTTTAGTTTGATTAACTCTAAAAGCATGTTTTTTAGTTTTTTAAACTATAATTTATTTTTTACTTTTTACTTTGATTAACTCTAAAAGCGTGTTTTTAAACTATAATTTATTTTTTACTTTTTAGTTTGATTAACTCTAAAAGTGTGTTTTTTAGTGTTTTTGAACTATAATTTATTTTTATTGAAAACCCAATTCTTAAAAGGAGATTTGTAGTTGAGGAGGTTGTTGTTAATGTTAGAAGTTGTTAATGTGGTAGAAAATATTTTGGGAGCTAAAATGAAAATTGTTGTTGTATTTTGATTGTTTTTATAACTTGATCAATAAAAATATAAACTAAAAATATTTAATTAAACTTTTTCAAATTTGTATTATCAGTGGATAAGTATGTTGCTTAAAAGAAACCAACTCCCATGTTTGAAAAGGGTTCAAGTTGTTTTATAAGTCCTTTCAAGTAAATGATGTAAAAATATCGGATAATGAATTTACTAACTGCAGATATTGATTAAATGAATAATACTTATTATTTGGTTACCATAGAAAAAAAAAAAAAGACGTGATGTACTAAACAGACTGATATTTCTCAATAGCTATAATTATAAAAGCCGAAGATGGTTAATAAATTTTACTACAATTTCATATGACAAGGCATACATTTTACATAATTTAAATTAAAATATAGTATAATATTTAAATTTATGAATAAGCAAAGCAAAAAAAAAACACTAACAAGATAATTATCAAAATTAAAAAGTAAACTTTTTACAGCAAATTATTTGGCAAAACTTATAACTAATTGAATTTGTCTTTAATAAAAATATAGTAAACGTTGTGTAACAATGTAGTAAAAATAGTTTATAATTTAATAACTGTAATAAATACGTAGCTTTATCATAACTTATAATCATCATAATTTACTATTTAAAAATTTATTAATTTCTGAATATATTGTTTAATTATATTAAAATTTATGCCCGTCAAATAAATTTTTAACCGTTTTAATTAACCCGGCATGAAGATCAATATTTTTTTTCTCATTTTTTTATTGATTGGTAGGTATTTTTAAGTAACTTAATGCATTTTTTAAAAACAAACTTTATAGAATATTATAAATAAATAAAAAATATTTCTCTGTCTATTCTGTTACATTTTGCTCAAATTTTTCTCTTCATTTAAAATATCTCAGAATTTCAATTAAAAACCATATTCTCGAGACATTTATTAAGATTTAATTGGAAGATAACTTAAAATAATAACAATAATAATAATAAAGTATTTAAATAGATTTCATTTCACAAGTTTTTCAATTTCATTTCACAAGTTTTTCAATTTCATTTCGCTAAATAATAATAATAAATTTCATTTCTTCAATTGCTTTAATTACAGTTTTTTGTCTTTTATAAATAAAACAAGCAAAGGAAAAAAATGCAATCATAAACTCATAATAAAGTACAATTTTATAATTTTTATTGTTTTTCTAAAATTAATAAATTTTTACTTTAAAGTTCATATTTATACTATATCTCTAAAAATGTCAGTTTGCAGGGATATTTTTGGAAGTTGGTTAATTTGTTAAAGTTTGAAACTTTTTTTGCTGGTAGCATATAAAAACTAACATTTTAAGTAAGAAATATTTTTAAGAATTTTGTTTATCTATGTCGTCAGAAAAATCGAATCGTTGTTACGAAAATCTGAAGTGTGAAATTTGTTAAAAATATTTAGTCTTTTAAACCACTAAAAAAATCCATAATTTTTGTTTGTTATCAATACAGATATTTATTTAAAAAATATTTTGGCTATGAGGAAAAAATGGAGTTTTAAACTAAATAGCAATATAATTAAAAATATTAAAAAGAATTTTGACTGTTTTGAATTTTTTTTTTTTATTTTAATTAATTATGATTGTTTTTGTTGAACTTTATATGTGAATAATAATCCTCCTCTTTGTATTAAATTTTCTATTTGAAACTGTAAAATTTTATTATTATTCTTTTTTTTACCAAAATTTTCATTCATGTGTAACTTATACATTTTTAAAAAAATGATGTTCTGTTTTATGTTCTGAAGAGAAAAAAAACATTATTTCTGGCAATCTGATCTACCGTCATATTTGATAAAACATAGAAGTCTTATCTATAGGCAAATGAAAATAGAGTTATAGGTTTTTAACGATAGAAAATTTAATTTATGAAATGTGAAAGGACTGAAAATTAGATAAATAAAAATTTCCCATGAAGGAATATATTCTCTAGAACAATGAATGCCCCTTTAACACCATTTTCGGGAGTGAAGCATACTGAATTTGTCCGCGGGCATCGACAATTTTTAAAAGTGAGCTTCGTAATTGAGTTAGGGGGAAATAGAATTGGCGGGGAGTGATCTATGCCAAAGGAAAACGGCTGAACTGGAAATATAATGAGATTTTTACATATTTTAACATTATCAAATTATTCTTTAGAGTAGCTGCGATTAAATAGGCGTACAGAAGGGTTAATCTCACATATTTCGATAATATGAATATGAGTTACCGGATCTTGATGCAATCGATAAATCGAAGCCATTCTTGTGACACCCTTACAGTAGTTTAAACAGCAGAAAAATTGTATTTTAATCCTTTGAAATTACTATCAAGTCTAGACTAAAAGGTTTGGTGATCTTTCAAGTTCCAGTGAGTTTAAAGTTTTTCAAATATTCTTGTAACGGATCATGATTCACAATTATTTAAGAATTCAAAATGACTCATTTATTCAATGTAAAGATTCAGTACTATAGAAGGTTCGGGGAAGAAGAAGATACCATTTTTAAAAAGAGACTAATCAAGTTAATAAGTTTATATAATATCAGTCTAAAAATGAAAATGTTTCAATAAAAATTAATTGACTTACTCTGTTTGTGAAAATTGTTTAAAACTGCTTGTGAAGCTTAAGATTTTTCAAGATATGTTTACAAATTTAGAATCCTTCAGAATTCTAATTTCTCAAATCGTTTGGAGTTTCTGATATTAAGTTGGATTGCGTCGATGCGCCTCCGGGCAGAACGACTTAAGTTTGTTAAATATTACGTTAGATAGTTGGTTGCATTCTCTCAAATATTGATTCTAATATTGGTGTAATTATACACTGCATCTTAGAACATTGCAAATGGATAGTTTTTAAATATATTTAAATTGTGAAAGCTGACTAAATTGACTGAATCTGAGTCATAAAAGTTCTGTTTGTTTCCACGCATTTCAGAAATTTATTAAAACGTTAATTTCTTTTCATTGCTTCCACGCTTAATTCCTGCAATTAATCCACCATTTGTATTTTAATACAAACTTAAAGAAATAACAGACATGAATACTAGATAACCTGTGAAATTCAAAATTCTCGAAATCGTGACATTGATGGCCATTCGAGAAAATAATTCCTTTTTTATTTAGGACCTTCGGATGCCCCTAAATGCAAACTTTATTTCTTCCTAAAGCTAATGATTTTTTAATGATAAGTTAATTTTTATTTCATGCATCGTATTTTTGAATTTCATAAAAAAAATACAATATATAGTATTGTAAATAGAAGGAAATATTTAGATAGTGATATACCTGTATTGTAAACTGAGCAAAAGATATACATAAATTCTTTAAACTGTTTTTAAAACGGTCTGTTTTATTATATTATTTTTATTTTGTTATATTTTTTTATTTTTAAGACTTCAGCAAAATGCGACTCAAAATGTTCAGAATTATTTTCTTTTTTTTTTTATTTGCTTGATTAAAATTCTTTGATCTCTTTTACAACATTTTATCAATCATTTAATTTATTAAATTAATTCAAGAAAGAGAGAGTTCTAGTTGAGAAAGAGGATTTTATCGAGAATAGAGTGAAGAAAAATGTAGTGAAAAATACAAGAAAAAAATTGTAGGAATGCTGTAAAGTTTTTTTTTTTTTTTTTTTTTTTTTTTGCTTCTTATGCTGAATATGTTAACGATCATTACTCCACGTGCTTTAGGGATTACTTTTACTTTGTGGAATTCTACTACCTGCACTTTAATTGATTAAACAATTTGGTTTTACATATGTATGGTTTAAATATTATTATTATATAAATATTATTATTATTATTATAACTGGTAACTGTGACCAGTAACTGGGTCCTTAACTGTGGTCCAGTGTGGTAAGTAGTAGTTGCATGGAGATCTTTAGTCCATGAGGTGAGCGCTAGGAGCGTCAGATCAAAACAGACGGCTCTTGGCTTTTAAATATTAAAACTTCTGTAGAAGAGGCACAAGGTGCCATGTGTATGTATATATTATTAGTGTAAATAAAATTAGTGTAAATAGAAAGAGAGTATTTCATCCTAACACAACTGGCTGCTACTTACACTTCAGAAGTGAGATTATTGACCCTGGAGGACCGGATGTGGTTAGCAGAACTCAAGGCCTACTCAAGCGATTTAAGGTATGTGGCATGAATTTCTAGAAATTCAGTGTTGGTGCAAATTATTCTTTTTTAAATTGTGTAAAATTCTTGAGGAGTTGATTTCTGTGTGAAATTGTATTGAAGATTTTAAGAATTGATTTGATTTTATGCGCTAACCTGTTAGGAATTGAAATAGTATTGAATAGTTAAAAATTTAAATAGTGTGTAAAAAAAATGGCATATTTCGCAAAAGCGAAAAAGATAGATTTAATTTCTTTAGCAGAAGAATTAAATGTAAAATTACCCGATAACGCAGTTATTGTAGAAATTAAAGAATTAAATACTAAAAGTGAATATTATGACGAGGAATTTACGCGTGAATTACTAAAAACTATAATTTCTACTAGAGAGTTAAAGGAGAGCGAGTGAGAAAGACAATATGAATTAGAAAATTAAAAATACAAAATAGTAATGTGTTAAGAGAAAATAGAAACGTAAATGAAATTTTTAGAGATTGCAGGATAACTAAAATAATGCAAAGCTGCGAAATGAGCGATGGGGACATAAGTTTTTATCTAATATTGTTTGAATGATAAGCGAAACGTTTAAATTTAAGTCATGAGAATTGGGTTAGTCATTTAGTTAATTTATTGCCCTATGAAATTAATCAAATTATTACAAGAGTTCTGGAAGAACTTTTGAATGATTATGGATATATTAAAGATTTGTTATTAAAAAGTTTAAATTAAGCCCGGATAAATTCCGACAAAAGTTCTTTGGGCACACAAAACTACCGAAAAATACATGGAGAGATTTCGCGTATGAGTTACAAAATTATTTCGATGAGTGGTTATGCGGCACTAATGTAAATGACTTTGATAGTCTTAGAGAGTTAATTATAACAGATCAATTGAAAGGAAAAGTTCCAGTTTTATTAAAAGAGCATTTTGTGGATAAACGGGTTAGAATAATTAAATCATCCGAATTAGCTGATCAACTTGATGAATATGAAAGTGTAAGAAATGAAAGCGACTTACACAAATTCAAAAATTTAAACAATATGCATGAAAAAAAATGCGATTTCAGGCCTAGACCGCAATTCCCACTGAATGAGCCGACAGGGATATAATAAAAGAACGAATGTTTTACAACCGGAAGTTATAATAATAAATACTGCGGCTACACACAATGGCGGCGTCCAGTGCAGAAAGATAACAATAGAGGCTTCATTTGTAATGAGAATACACATTTCGCTAGAGATTGTCCAAAACAAAAATATAAATTGATAGAATTAATAGAGAGTAGAATTTTAACAGGCGAGGAGAGGGAATTGAAAGAAATGAAGGAAGCCATGTATCGAAAAGAGACCATAGCTTAATGACGACTAGTGAGGGCGGAATGCGTAAAGTATCCTCTTACATTAAAAATGCGAGAATAAACAAGTATCCATTGGAGTTTGCAGCTCTGATTGATACTGGGAGCGATTCCATCATTTGTAGAATTCCGTAGCGAAAAGGCTAGAATTAAAAATAGACCCAGCTTCAAATGTAATGTACGGTTTTGGGAATATTATGATGTATGCAGCGCCAGCGTTAGGAAAGGCAAAAGTAGATATTCTTTGCATAGCGTTGAAGTAAAAGGGGTCGAAATGCTTATTGTTCGAGACGACGCCTTACCGCACGATTTGTTAATTGGGAGATCCTTTAGATCGGGAAAACATATCGTTTGCTCGCATTGGAAAATAAATTTCATGTTTGCTGTGCAGAGGATAATCCGTTTGCTAACATGGAATGCGAAAAGAATTTGGATTTAAAAGAATTAAAAACATCTAGTAAAGAAATACTTGAAAGAAATTCGGTGAATTTTGTTAGAGCTCAGACAACTTTGGCGAATAACGGCTCAGTAAATATAGAGGGAAAAGAAGGGTGTTGTGATTCCTCGTGTAAACAATTTGTTATTATAAAGACAACAGATGGCGCCACGAACAAGAGCAAGTTCCATATAAGGCTGTTGTCTTGTACGGGGATTCCAATGTAAGAGCAAGGGCAGAAAAGAAACGCGACAGAGTTGCTGATGGCGGGTGGTGATTCGATTAAGTATTTTTGGTACCAATAAAATTCATATATATATATATATATATATATATATATATATCATATATTAATGATATATTTTTTATCAGTGTGTGTGTCAATTACAGTATCGTATATTTCTTTCAAGTTGATATATATGTTTAAAGTGTTTCTCAAGTATTAAATATTTCTTTCAAGTTGATTAAATTGTTTTCTCAAGTATTAAGGTATTTCTCAAGTATTAAAGTGTTTCTCAAGTATTAAAGTGCTTTTCAAGTATTAAAGTATTTTCAAGTATTAAAGTGTTTCTCAAAAGTATTAAAGTGTACTCAAGTTTAAAAAAGTATAAGTATCAAAAATGTCATTCATTGGAAAAGGTCAAAAGTGATCTTATAGAATTAGGAACAGAACTCGGTGTGACGATAACGATAGTTAATATTAAAAGATTAATAACAAGTAGTGAAAATTATGACGAAGAATTTGTTAAGCAAGTTTTCGAAAGAATAATTGAAGAAAGAATTAAAAGAGAGGAAAATGAAAGGTTAGAAGAGGAAAATGAAAAGCAAAGACAGATAGAAATTGAGGAACGAGAAAAACAAAGACAGATAGAAATTGAGGAACGGAAAAGCAAAGACAGATAGAAATTGAGGAAAGGGAAAAGCAAAGAACTTTTGAATTGGAAAAATTAAAACTGCTAAACGAAAATAAAGTTGTATACTAAACGTCAAGTGAATATGATACTAATGCTCCGGAAGTAAGCGAATCAGTTGCTTTAAGAAATCTCATGCAGAGATTTAATCCGAAGGAAGGAGATATAACGTCATTTTTAATTTTATTTGAACGGCAGGCAAAGCGAGTGGGTATAGAGGAAAACGATTTTTTTGTATTCCATTTATTAGGATTGCTACCCTTTGAAATTACCCAACTAATCGCTAGAGAATCTGGAGAACAAACTAATGAATATATATTTGTTAAGAATCTACTGCTAAAAGAGATTTAAATTAAGCCCAGAAATATTTCGCCAGAAATTTATCAATCATACTAGGGATTCTAAAGGTACATGGACAGATTTCATTTTCGAAATAAATAATTATTTTAACGAATGGTTGAAAGGATTAAAAATTAATGATTTCGATTCTTAAAGGAATTAATTATAACAGATCAGTAGAAAAAACGTTTTCCGAATTTTATGCGAGAACATTTTATTGATACATGGCCTAAATATGTAAATCCGAAAGAGTTGGCAGGGATATTAGACGAATACGAAAATATTCGATTCGGAATGAAAATAAATAATGAAAGCAAGAGTAATAAATTTTGAGGTCATTGGGATGACGCAAGAAATTATTCACAGTTATCAAATTACCATAAAAATGGATTCCAGACTAATAAAATGGAAAACAAAAATGCTATGATAAGTCATAAATTAAATGAGAAAAAAAAAATTCGCGAACATATGTTGATAGTCATAAAGTATTTAATTCATCTATTCGTGATGAAAAAGGGTGAACTCTAGTGTTTTTCATGTAATTTATTCGGACACATCTCAAAAAGATTGCCCAAATCCTTGTACTTTATGTGGTTTAAAGAAGCATTCAAAAATATTGCTCAAAGAATAAAAAAAAAGAAATTAGTTTAAGTGGGATTGACCATAAATCGTCCGTAACTGCTGACAAGCATTTGAGAAATGCTACAATTAATCATTGTTCTGTTAGTTGTTTGCTAGATACTGGTGTTTCTTCTTGTTTATTGAAAGAATCGCTTGCAAGAACTAGGAATTAATATAATCTTCTAGGAATTAATATGACGCCTTGCAAAAAAGATCTTTATTCCTTTGGGAATCAAAAATATCCAGTTTTTGCAGAGTTTAGGAGTAGCAGTCGTAGATTTCAAATAGGTGAAGTAGTGGAAATGATATTCCCGTTTTAATTGTTCCAGATTCGGCTCAACCAGTTGATTTTTAGTCGGGCGCACCTTTTTAGATTTACCATATATTGCGTATTCTAGGGCCGGGGGGATATTTTGCATATCGGTTATGCTAAAGAATACCCATTTATTGGATTAAACTGCATCGAAGAAATACCACGTATTAAATTGCAAATGGAGGAAACTACGAAAATAATAAATAATGGCATAAATTTTGTAAAGGCGAAAACAGAACAAATAAATAATGGGTTAATTATGATGCAGGAAATGAAAGAAATTTTAATTCTTTGTTAGAAATAAAAGAAGGTAAAACTATTATACCAATTATTAATATTGGATGTAAGGAAATAATTTTTAAAAAAAAATCAGAACTTTGAAATGTAGAATTAGTGAAGGAGTCAACTCGGAACCATATTTAAATTATTTTTAATTTGATTAATGACACTTCTTCAGTAGAAATATTAAATGTTAGCCCAGATACTAAAGAGCGAAATCCTATAAGTTTAGAACAAATAAAAGTTAATAAACACATAACTGAACAACAACAGAAAGACATTGTTGATTTGTTGAATGAGTATAGAGACTGTTTTGCTTTAAACATATCGAATTAGGATGTATAGGACTAATAAAAATGGATATTAAAGAAGTTGAGTGTTCCAAAACCTGTATCTATGAAACCGTATAAAACAAATGCAGCCGAAAAGAAAAGCAGTTAAAGAAATCGTTAATGAATGGAAAGAACATGGTATTGTGAAAGAAACACGTTCACCATATTCAAGCCTTGTTCTTTTAGTGCATAAGAAAAAAAAACTGGTGAAAATCGATTACTTACTGACTATAGAAACCAAATAATCAGACGATCAAAACTTGATAAATTTCTTCTTCCCTAAATTAATAGAACAACTACATGATTGCAGTCTGTTAACAACTCTCGATTTGGCTCAGGGTATCTACAAAAAGCAAAACCTCCCGTTGAACAAGAACAATCTTTTAATGTTTTGAAAAGTGAATTGACTCGACACACCCTACTTTAGCACTCTATAATCCCGAAGCTAAAACTGAAGTTCATACTGATGCAAGTGCGGAAGGTATCGCTGAATGCTACATCAAGTTGGAAGTGATAATAAGTGGCACCTAGTTTACTGCGTTAGCAAGAAAACGACTGAAGCCGTAAAAGAATTATCATTCAAGTCAATTGGAGTTAATGGCTATTGTATGGACATTAGACGATTGAGACAATTTTTATTGGGAATAAGTTTTACAGTAGTCACTGACTGTCAAGCATTGATTTACATGAATGCCAAAAAGTCATGTAATCCTCAGATAGCACGATGGAGTATACTTATTCAAGAACATGATTTTGAAGTTGGCCACAGACCTGGCATAAAAATGACACATGTTGATGCGATGAGTCGAGCTCCGTTTCAGAATCGGAAGATACTATAACAAACCTCATAGAGAAGAAATTTGAGTATGCCTAACACTAAGGGAAGATGAACAAATTTGATTATTCAACATGCTGATAAAGATTTAAGAAAATTGATTGACATTTTTAAGGAAGAGCATGAAAGAACATATGAAGAAAAGCAACAAATTGTTAATTTTGCCTTCAAAAGAAACCGAATCTATAGGAGAATCAAAGAAAAGGAAAAGAGAAAACTTCTGTATGTGACTCCAAAAGTATGAGAAAAAGTACTGCTGTTAAATTTCACGACCTTATGGGACATTTTTCTGTTGATAGGACTGTCAGCAAAATAAAAGAGTTACACTGGGTTCTATACGGGAAGCGTTACTTACGGAAACATATTTCAATGTGTTTCGAATGCTTAGTCAACAAGACTCCAGGTGGAAAACAACAAGGATATCTACACCCGATTAATCCTGGAAAAAGACCCTTTTCAGTTGTTAGCATAGACCATTTAGGACCTTTTGTGAAAAAAATGTTTACACGAGGAAATCGAGATTTATTAATCATAATTGACAACTTCATAAGATTTACCAGACTTTGTCAGTCAAAAACACTGCCTCCCAACACGTTTTAAAAAGCTTTAATAAACTACATTCACACAATTAAATCTACATAAAACTTCACTACATGTTGGATTACCTGACCGAATCATAAGTGATAGAGGCTTCTTTTATACATCGCATCAATTTGAAAAGTACTGTCATGATAACGGAATAAAGCACACCTTGAATTCTACTCAACATCCTATGGGAAATGGCATGGTAGAACGAACCAATAGAACGGTCCTCATTAACAACACTTACCGAGTGACTCAGCTGGAAGAACAAGAACAAGGCAGATTCTACATCACAACAGCTCACGTGAGTCAACTCAAGCCATGGCGACTTCATAAAGATGATTGTGACTCGGATGATGAGGAACCCCAAGGATCTTCTAGTGTTTCACCAGATAATCCATGTAACGACTAGTGCCCCATTCATCAATAACTATAAACATTGTTCCTGAACTTTTTTGAAAGAACATTTACTTTTTTTTCATTGAACTTTAACTTTTTTTTTTATCTGAACTTTTTAGGAACTCATTTGGACTATAATCACATTAGAACTTTAACATCTTTTTTTTATTAATAACAAAATTATTACACGTTTTTTTATGTGCTGTATATATGTATTATGTTTATTTTTATATATGGTAAAAAGTGTAAAATTTACTAAGTAAAGTTTATGTAGCAATTGAGGGCAATTGCTTGGTCAGGATGCCCGAATGTAAACAATTTGTTATTATAAAAAGACAACAGATGGCGCCACGAACAAGAGCTGTAACTGCCTATAAGGTTGTTGTCTTGTACGGGGATTCGAATGTAAGAGCAAGGGCAGAAAAAGGGACGCGACAGAGCTGCTGATGGCGGGTGGTGGTTCGATTAAGTATTTTGGTACCAATAAAATTCATATAATATATCTCATCTGAAAGTTGTGAATTAATGATAACAGTAAAAAAAGATAACACTCGTTAGAAATAAAAGGTGGTGAAACTATAGTTCCAATTATTAATATGGGGAATGAGAAAGGTAATATTGAAGGTAAATCAATGTGTTGGAAGAGTAATTGAGTTAGACCCCAATTGTTTGTTTGATGAGGAGAGTCATTACGTGAATGTAATAAAGGAAAATAAGCGTTTAACCGAAAAGAGCGGAATTAGATTAGATGAAGAAACACCAATTGAGAATAAAAGCGAAATTTTAGAATTGGACAATGAGGTTAGGGATTGCTTTGCAACGAAATTGAGTGAATTAGGATGTACGTTACTAACTAAGATTGAAAAGAAGTTTGATCTGGAGTTAATCAAACGTGTCCGTTGACGAACAAGTCCTTATTCAAAAGGTGATCATGAATTGGATAAGACCATTTCCATTTTTAAGAAAAGAAAATTTGAAAGACACAAAGACTGGGACTTGAGAATGAAAGAACTGGACAGAAATCTAAACAATGCCTTAAACAAAATAACCAACAAGACTCCTTCCCAAATGCTACATGGTTATTCACCGCGACTCAACAATGGAACTTTAAGAAAACAAGCTGATGAGAGTGCAGAAGGATGGACTGTTCCTGCGGAGATTCAAACCTCGACTCGTGAGCGGATGAAGAATATGCAGAATAAGATGAAGGACGCTCACAACAAGAAAAGGTGCGGGACTACCACACAAGTCAGTACAAGCTGAGGTTATGAAAAAGACTCCGATACCGACAGGAGAACCAACAAAGACCCAATCAAAATATCGAGGTCCTTTCATAATAACTGATGTGCTACCGGGCGATACCTACAGAGTTACTCAACTTGGAAAAAAGAGCAAAGGACATTCTTACTCTACCAGCACATGTAAGCTAGCTAAAGGCATGGCCGAAATTAAACTGTTTCTGATAGAGAGACTCGTCAGGTGAACTTTTTAGGTGATTTTCAGACAGCGAACTTAGTGGCTATGGGCTAAGACGTAATCCAAGACGTGCCTGTATAAAGACATTTTCCTATGGAAAATGATGAGTGACTTTATATAACTTTAACTGATTTGATTTAATTGAATTTACTTGATTTGATATTTACTGATATTTTCATATTGAATTAAGTGATTTATTATGTTGTTACTGATTTTTTAAAAGTGATTTGATTGGATGTAATTTTAATTCCAATTTGTTTGCATTGAATATAATTGACTTATATGCTGTTTACTGATTTTTTTGTATGTATTGAATTAATTGATTTATTTAGTCATTGCTGAGTATGTAGTTAGATAATCATGTGCATGATTTATTTAAATTTCCATTGATGTTTATTATAATGATTATTATAATGATTTAATTTTTATAAGTTTATTATAATGATTATTTATAACTTTAGTAGTTCATTCGAGGGCGAATGATTGTCAGGAAAGACCGAATGTAAAAGAAATATTATTATTATATAAATATTATTATTATTATTATAACTGGTAACTGTGACCAGTAACTGGGTCCTTAACTGTGGTCCAGTGTTGTAAGTAGTAGTTGCGGTAGAGATCTTCAAACCACGAGGTGAACGCTAGGAGCTTCAGATCAAAACAGACGGTCAGGGACCGTCTCTTGACTTTTAAATATTATTACTATTGTAGAAGAGGCACAGGGGGCCATGTGTATGTATATACTATTAGTGTAAATAAAATTAGAAATAGAAAGTATATTTCATCCTGACACAACTAGTTGCTAGTATAGCAGCTTACACATATGTTACCCTTCAAGTATAATTTTGTAATTTTCATCGTTCAAACAGTCAAACTCTTTTCAAGAAGAGAAACTTTCACTCCATCATCTTATTAAAATTCACTTTACTTTAACATTTCTTTGTATTATTTATTTTTTGTACCTTATATTCAATTTATAAATAGTCCTTTTTTTATCAAATTACAAAAATAACGTAATTTGGAATGAAGTTTAAGGTACTACATAAAATAAATATACCATAATTTAAGTAAGAATAAAAATATAAATTAAAAAGAAAGAAAAAAAATATCTGTCATATTTAATAATTTCATTTCAGTTTTATTAATAGAAGCAATTTTTTTTTAAAATAAAATCACAATAATTAAAATATAATTCAAATTATGTAAACAAATATTTAACATGGATATCAAATTTAATGCTCTATACACATTCTTCTAAAGCTTGGGAATATTTCTTTTTTCTGAATTCAAATTTCAAATATCTTTATATTAATTCATTTAATTCATCAATTTAAAATGATTTGTTTCAAGACTATTTTTAAAAAATTGGTAAAAGATTTAAAAAAAAAGAAATTCAATTTATCATTTACTGTACACAACTAACCCGAAAAATAAATAGAATCGTGTGACTAAATGTGGACAAATTGCTTCACAATTTTCACAAAAATTTCTGGGGAAAAAACAAGTTTAAGTTAAAAAAATAAATGATTAAATTAATATGAAGCATGTAAATGCTTACAAAATGATCATTAAATTTAATATGAGTACTCAATGAGCCCCCAAAAATATTATTACAACTTTCACTCTTTTTCTTTGTTTTTTCCATTCATTTAAAGCGTCAGAATTGCATGGACTATTTGCCATTTTTCATCTAAATGATTAATTTATTCAATATTTTTTACTCTCTTTTATTTGTTTTTTGGAATTTTTTTTTTTGTTGAAAAAAAAAATCTAGCCTTTTTTTCTAACTAAAATCATTTAGATTCAAAACATTGTTGATAATAGAATCATGATGGATTTAATGTCAATTAAATTTGTGTGGAACAGCGAAACTGAGAGAAAGATAGTGTGACAGTCAAGTTTTAATTTCTTCAAAACTTTTCATGAAATTTACTTTAAATGTCGTTATTTTAAAGATCGAAATCTTTTGAAAAGGTTTTGCATTATCCTTCTTTTCTTTCTGTTCCCGTTCAAGGAAACTGCAAGCAAATTAATTGTGAAAATTTCAATTGCATTAGTTTCTTCTTACTTTAATTATTTCGGGAATTATCAGTTGATTAAATTTTTCTGAGAAATGGTTCTTATCACTTAATTCTTCTAATATAATCACTTGAATGTTCTTCGCTTACTTCTTCTTCTGAACATCTGTCGATTACTGTGAATTCATATCCTAAATTATTGTAATTCAAGCATATTTTTTAACGTTTTTATCCACCAATGAATGCTTTTATCAAAGTCTACTATATTTACAAGTTATATTTTATGCCTTTCTTTACTTGGACCTTTTTCTTTTTTTTAATTACCGTATATATCTTTATGCATTTATATCTGTACTAATTTGAAAAAATCCATTTGAAAGCTGAATAATTTCATAAATTAAAAAAAAAATCGAAAATATCGAGTTATTTGAGGTATCGTATTTTATTGTAATGAATATTAGGTTTTTTATTTATAGTCTTCCTGCAAATTCTATCTTGAATAATAGTATTAACCTTTAGGCATCTTTTACAAAAATATAACCAATGGTTATAACAACAAATGCAAGTATTTTAATTCTCAACATTAATAATTTCGTGTTAATTTTTCATTTTCTTTTTTACTTGATTTATTTAAAAGTAATAATATTCAGTTAGTTAGTAATATTTAACTATCAAAAGCAAGGATTTTCTATATATCTAATATCATAGTTCAAAATGATAATCATAATTATGTAAAACTTTTTATGATGCAAATCGATTGGTTTAATCAATTTCATTCGTTTTTAATCAAAATGTTTTAAATACGCATCTGAACAATATTATAAATTTGCATTTGATTTAGACATAGATGCCATACATTTTAGTATCTTTTCTGGAAAATAATACAATGTTATTCCTTTTTTTTTTATGAATAAGACAAGTAAGATAAATTTAAAGGTTTAGTGTCAAAAAGTTATTAAAAATATCAAATGATTATTGAATACTGTATTAAAGTGCATTAAAATAGAGGTTACCACAAATATGACGCATGCCACATATATCATCTTGCTGTTCATCAATCAGTGACTAAAGAAAATTAAAAACATTTTAAAGAAACAAAGGTCTCATTTTCTAGATTAGAACATAGTGTCGATAGATTGAGAGGTCATCTTTCCTGTAATCTAGACGTAATCTGAACCATTCAGAACTGTGTTTTTAGTTATCCAAAACTGTGACTCGAACCTCAGTGTTTTTGAGCTAAGGTTTTTTGTTTTTTGTTTTTTTATCTCTTGCTCCTTTAAAGAACAGGTTAGAGGTGATAGATTCTCTGTCGTTTCGGATATCAGAACCCTTTCCCCTCCAACCAACTTCCATTGCACTTTCTGAGTCGTTCGTACTCAGTCAGAAGTAAAAAAGGGGAGGTGAGTATAATGTGGGTGGAAAACCCCTCTTCCATTTTATTGTCACCCGTCGTTAGGGATCATGACAATACGGTCGTTTGTAATAACGATGTTGAAAGACTATTTTTGCTCAGTTTTCCATTTCTCTTACTCGTGTAGTTTTATCTTAAAATACTTAAATTAAGTCTTACGCACTGCAAATTTTTTTTTCTTTTTGATACCTAGCCATCTCAGACTATTTTGAACTTAAATGATCAAGTATAAATCATGCTGTTTTTAAGCATAAATGTTGAATTAATTAATTAATTAATTATTATTATTATTTGGTGAGAAAGTTATAGAGATAATACAGTCAGTCACATTAATGTGACCACCACCTACTTTCGACGTCAACGGGAAATAACCAATCATAAAAAGACAGGTGGCAACACATTGAAGTGGAGTGTATATAAATAATTCCGCTTAATACTACTTTAATACCATAACACCACACTCCACTTAAAGCCAGAATATACAAGAGTGTATATTCTGGCTTTTGACAGGTGGTCACATTAATGTGACTGGACTGAATAATCACGAAAATTGTAAATAATAAGGAAAAGGTAAGAAAATTATTTCACCTTTATATTATGAACAAATATAAATGTGTAATTATATTTTACATATTATTTCTCTTCTATGATGGGCGATGGCAGGGGTACATCTACAGATTTTTGAAGATATTTAGTGATAACTGCCCGACACTAGCGTGTGATATGCGGGGAAGGCCAGATAATTCCTGCCGTGAAACTTTATTTTCAAGGCAAAACAACATACTAGTACAATATTCATCAAATATGCATCCTTTTGAAGCATAATTAGAATTGCTGAAAAATTCATATGTTCTCAAAAATATATAAAGTCAATAATAATATAAGAACAAATATCAAATTTATTAATTATAATTTTTAATTAAAATATGCATGGGGAAAATTATTGCAGCGTGTGAAGTACAAAAAAAAAGATAAAGTTAATTTAAAAGATTACATGTTTGGGAATAAACAGAAAAAAAAAAAAAGATGGGACAGACCACCCGCATTCCATTGTAATACCCGAAGTGATAAATTACTAATCGGCAGGGGACCCATTGATAAAATTGTAGATCATTTAGCCGACAAGGCGTTGCCTGGGGTGCACCAACGAGGAGGTAGAACTACGTTGCACCCCTGCTCTCCATTGCAACACACATAATAAATCATAACATTAACGTAAATAAAATAAAAATAAAAATGACGTAAACGCAAACGTATGAAACGTAACATGAAGATAAAATAGAGTAAAATAAAAGCTAAAAGTAACATAAACATAAACGTATAGAACGTGTAAGTATAAAAATAAACATAGAACAAGTAACCATAACGTAAAAAAGTAAAATAAAAAATAAATGTAACACAAACACAAACGTATAAAACATAACATGAAGTAAAATTAAAAGTAACATAAAAAATAAACACATAAAACGTAACATGACCATAAAATAGAGTAAAAAATAAAAGATAAAATAAATGCATAAAAATTAACATGAAAATAAATGCATAGAACGTATAAGTACAAATCATAATATAACCATAACATAAAGTAACATTAAAAATAAATGTAACATAAACACAAATGTATAAAACGTAACATAAAAAAAAAAGTAAAATAAAAAATAAAAGTGACGTTAACATAAACATATAGAACGTATAAATAAAACATAACATAAACATAAAAGTAACGTAAACACAAACATATAAAAACGTAACATACCGCAAACGTAAAATAGAGAATAAAAATAAACATATAAACACAAACGTATAAAAACGTAACATAACCGTAAATTAGAGTAAAATAATAAAATGAAAAAACATAAACACAAACGTATAAAATGTAAGATATCCATAAAATAGAGTAAAATTAAAAATAAAAGTAAAAGTAAACACAAACGTATAAAACGTAACATAACCACAAAACAGAGTAAAAAAAATGTAACATTAACGCATTAACACATAAAACGTAACATGACCATAAAAAAATAGAGTAAAATAAAAACTAATATAAATTATTTATTAGGTAACTTAATACATTTAATAGCTACCCAATCCAACTTCTAGTTGTTTCAAAGTTTCTCCAAATACCTGTCATCGTCGTCAAACACATTGGCAAATTTCTTTATTATGCCACCGTAATTTTTACTAACTTGGTGATATTTCAGTTGTGCAGACTTTAGTACAGAGCCTTATGATAGTACAGAGCCTTATGATAGTACAGAGCCTTATTGTTTGTTATATGAAGAAGAGTGTGCTCTTTTTATCTTATTGTCTTGCCGAAATACATTTTATTTTGTTTATGAAAAAAATTTTGGTGTGCAATATGCAAAAGATTTGATATTGGCTGATATATAATACACTACTAGCCATTACAATTGCTACACCATTGCAAGGGTAGAAAGAAATGCAGAAAACAAATGATATTCAAAAATGATCAAATATATTATACTGGAAATATAAGTGATTAAATTTTCAAGAAATTTGGATGCAT
The DNA here is from genome assembly GCA_021605095.1 of Caerostris extrusa. NCBI lineage: Eukaryota > Metazoa > Arthropoda > Arachnida > Araneae > Araneidae > Caerostris > Caerostris extrusa. Next base: position 53,446 of record BPLR01013734.1, on the reverse strand, counting down.
ATATCCTGAGAAATCAGTACCCAGAATAACCACCCCTCGCAGTAATAACAGCACTTATAAGGCTGGGTATTCAATCAAAGAGAGATTGGATGGCATCTACAGGTACAGATGCTCATGCAGTTTCAACACGATGCCACAGCTCATCAACCGTAGTGACTGGCGCATGATGACAAGCCAGTAGCTCGGCAACTATGGACCAGATATTTTCTGTTGGAGAGAGATCTGATGAACGTGCATGCCAGGGCAACAGTCGAATATTTTCCGTTTCAGGAAGGCCCGTACAATACCGGATACATACGGTCGTGCATAATCCTGCTGAAACGTAGGGTTTCGCAGGGCTGGAATAAAGGGTAGAGCCATAGATCGTAACACACCAGATATGTAACGTGCACTGTTCAAAGTACCGTCAATGCGAACAAGAGGTGGCCGAGACGTGTATCCAATAGCACCCCATATCATCACGCCAGGTGATCCACCAGTGTGAAGATGACGAATACACGCTGAAAATGCGTGTTCCCCAAGATGCCGCATAACACGAAATGATACCATCTTGATACTGTAAACAGAACCTGGATTCATCTGAAAAAATGACGTCTCGCCCTTCGTGCGGCCAGGTTCGTCGCTGATCGCATCATTGAAGACGTTCCGGTCTGCGGTGCAGCGTCAAGGGTAGCCGCAACCATGGTCTCAGAGCTGAGAGTCCATGGTGCTGTAAACGTCGTCGAACTGTTTGTGCAGACAGTTGTTGTCTTGCAAACGACCCCAATTCTTGGCTCTGGGCTCATACGTGGCTGCACGATCCATTCAGCCCATGCGGGTAGCATGCCTGTCTTCTCGGCTGCTAGTGATAGGACGCCATTGAGATCCAGCACGGTGTTCCGTGTTACCGTCCTGAACCCATAGATTCCATATTCTGCTAGCAGTCATTGGACCTTGACCGACGTGAGCAGCAATATTGCGATATGATAAACCGCACTCCCAGTACTCTACAATTCGACTTTTATCAATGTCACAAACGTGCTGGTACACATTTCAACTTCTTACACGAGGCGTCACCGTAACTTTTCATCAAGCAACAACGTTGAAATGCAATTTGTGTATGAGAAACCGGCTGAACTATTGTATTGTTTTAAACACATTGTAGGTGTCGGCGCTTGCTTTGCCTGAATGCGTTGAAAAACTAATCGTTTGTCTATCACAGCACCTTCTTCCTGTCGTTTAAATTTCACGTCTAAAACATGTCGCCTTCTTGATGTAGCAATTCTAATAACCAGTACTGTATATATATATTTTTCCTCGTCTGGTTGAGGGGCATTTTTGTGCTATTTAAAGGTGAAGTTCATGACATTGATGTAACAACCTTTTCCTGTCCAGGATGAGGGGGATTGACGAATTAAGTGAGGTCCCTATGAAACGGGAGAAATGAGCTCTCCCAAAACCAATGAGGTCCGATGACGTTCTCTGGAAGAAATTGCTGACCATTGTTAGTGAGAATCAATAATGGTTTAAAAGACAGGAACAGAAATCTAATTGATTCCTGAAATCGAAATAGAAGCTAAAGATTCCTGCAACAAGAGTGGAAAAGATATTATAACGAGAATCTTAATATACCTGAGGTGAGTAGAGATTTCACCTTCGAGGGTGAAAGTAGCTAGAATAGAATGTGCTGAAAAAAGGAATCTGACGGAGACACCTGTCCAGGACGACTTCTCAACAGCAAGATACAGACTAAATCTTCTATCAGCAAGAAACAGACGAAATCAGCAAGACGGGTGTCAACCGGCATCAAAAGACCCCAATGTTTTTGACCATCTCTCTGGAGAACTTCTCCATAGGTAAATGACGGATTTTCGATATTAATGTTTATTTGGTGCACCATTAACGCTTTTACCTTGCATAGTTAAAAATTAAGGTAAAACTTAATGGCTTCGTAAAAAGACATTCATCATTGGGGAGGAGGAGGGATTTTTAGTGAATGTTAATTGTAAATACTACTGTTCATTATAATTAATCTATGGATTGAAAATATTCTGTTATAAAATATTTATTGAATATTCGCTAATTGATCTCCCATAGCTATTTTGAATTCCATGAGCTATGTATACTCTAAGTGTATGCATAAAAATATTAATTGTATTTAATTCAGAAAAATGCTAATTGCCTAAGATACAAATAAATTAACCTTTTTATTTTAAATAATTTATTTCGTGAGTTTGCTTTCCTTCTCCACTTTATCAAGCTTCTGAGATCTTTTGAATCTGCGTCAATAAAATTGTGAACCGCAAAATAGAAGATTGTCTTTAGTGATGTTTTGATGTGTCGTGTTTAATAAAATATTCAATTTTGAACTATTTTATAAAACTTTTATTTTTTGACAGGGAATATGAATTGAAAAAGTATAACTGAAATATCGTGTGGTAAAATTGGTATATGAATTATGTTTGGTTAGCAGCTGAATTTAAGTTAAATTATCATAAGACTGTGTTAGTTTTTAAGAAAGACCACCTTATTTACTGTCTGGAAGTATTGGAAGACATTGAAAAACAGAGCAGAAATGGCAGGCAGGGAGTAACTGCTTAGGGAGAAAATACTTTTAAAAGTGGAAAATCAGTAGCAATAATATATATATATATATATATATATATAGCATACTAAACACTTGCAGTACTTTTGGTAAAGATGAAGGCAATTTTATAAATAATTGGACTGTACTTTTTGTACTTTGACTATTTTTTACTGTGACGGTTTTTTTATGTTTCTTTATAATACTTTTTGTCCTCCATTCATTATTATTTAGGTAAACAGAGAAAAAAACATTATCAAGCTGTTATTAATTCCTATTAATAGCGTAAGATGAGAAATTTATTGATCTGAAATTGATTGATATCGTGTGTGAAGGCACAGGTTAGAATTTAATAACGGTGTTGGTTGAAGGACTGCTTCCTGAAAGGACGACATTGGATAGTGATTTAGATAGCATGTATGTCTACGCGTTTCTGGTGGGACTTCACGGGGTTTTCGTATACGATATACAACTAGAAGTAGTTGATAATAAAATTCCTCTAGGAAAAACACCTCATTTGTTCAATCAATGTCTAGCACGGTTAGAGGATCAAAATAAGACAGTCATCTTGCAGTGGTTGCGATCCACTGAGGAATAGATGGAAACGGATATGCCTCAATTTTCTTCCTATTTTGCACTTTAAAGAAAAGTTATTGAATTGCAGTCTCAAGTTGATGTACTTACTGATGTCATTCGTTTCTGTCTTGTATTTTCTTATATCCGTGGTATTGTAAGCTTGCCATTGGAAAATTAGCAATCCGTAAAATGAACACCTAATTAAGTAGAAGGATGAATGATATGGAAATATATGAAACAAGACGTCATAGGAGTCATTCAAAACATGTGCTGTCAGTGAGTGCAAGGCATTCAATAAAAATATGTTCACTGAATTTAGTACGTGCAATATGGCCAGAAGAAACCGTCTGAACAATTTTATGCTCAGTAGAATGAACGGCAAACTAGAGGGAGTGGTGTAGTATGAAAATACCACGAGCTTGGATAGCGTTCAAAACTATGAGTATAAAAGGTGGGCTGAAAAGTTCATAGGCTGACGCATAGATGGCGCTACTAGTATTAAATTCATATGATTTTTAGTTAGCCCTAACCTCTAAAAGACACGTGTATAAATTTGACAGCTGTTGCACTATTAGCATGTTTTTAGTGAAGCAACTTTTGTAAGTTTGAAAAAATGGATAAAAAGGAATTTCGTGTGTTAATAAAGCATTGCTTTTTAGCGAAAAAAACTACTGAAGCAAAGGCTTATCTTGATAAAAATTAATAGGACTTTGCACCAGGAAAATAAACCGTAGAGAAGTGGTTTGCTAAATTTAAACGAGGCGAAAATGAGCACCGAGGATGGTGTAGTCAGTGGAAGCCCTAAAGAGGCTGTTACCGACGAAAAAAAAAAAAGTCTTCAAAATAATTTCTCATAACCGTAAAGTGAAGTTGATTGAGATAGCTGAGACCATAAAGATATCAAAGGAAAGTGTTGGACATATCGTGAATGAATATTCTGTTATGCGAAAGTTGTTCAAAGTGGGTGCCGAGCGAGCTGACAATCGACCAAACACAACAACGAATTGATGATTCTAAGCAATGTTTGGGGCTGTTCAATCGTAATAAACCCGAATTTTTGTGTCGATATGGGACAATGGATGAAACAGGGCTCCATCATTTCACACCGGAGTCCAATCGACAGTCAGCCGAGTGGACTGCACGTGATGAACACTAAAAATGTTATAATTTCACTAAAATAAAATACATAACATATAAATAACTCATATACTAATAGTGTAACAGCTGTCAAATTTATACACGTGTCTTTGAAGGCTAGGGCAAACTAAGAATCATATGGATTTAATACAGGTAGCGTCATCTATGTGTCAGCCTAGGAACTTTTCAGCCCTCCTGTTATAACAAAACATTCAAATCCGGTTTTCTAGTGTTTTATTTTGAAGATCAGACATTTAGCTTTCGAAAACAATTTTTTTTCTGTTTGTTTCTAGAGTTAAAGAAATCGATATACTGCGGTTTCATATCGAGCTATTGGGATACTGAATCCCATGTATTCAACACTTTCAACTGATTTTCTGCAGTTTCTGCTACATCGTTCGAGGATAACAATCTTAATAAACTTCAGATTTTAATCAGAGAAATTTTTCTAAAGGTTTTATAAGGGTGTTATGCATGTTTTGAACTGAAAAGATTTTAAATATATATTCAGAAATGAATCATTAACATTGTTGTTATATTGTTGTTATAATTGTTGTTGTAAATATTGTAACGTCCCAGCCTATACTAGAGCTAGTATAACGGCTTTTAGAAGAAGGCCACTTTTAGAAGCCGGTTTTTTTTTCTGAACACTTTAATATTTTTTCTTATTTACAAGCATTATATATATTAAGATTTATTACAATTTAGTATTTATAAAAAATAAAAATAAAGAACTTAAATTTCATTCGCAATTGCAGCTCACTCCAAGGACATAGATTTTCACAGTTCTCGAGCCTACGCTGAATCTATTTCACTAGATCTGCAGCAGACCTTGATTATCACACGGCATGATATACGAAACCACAAAGGGTTCACTTTGCAAGCCGGCGGAGACTCCGACTTGCTCAATCATTTTCAGAAAACAATACTTTTGTCGACTCATCGTAAAACTCCCTTTTCCCAAAACCTCATTTAAGAAAATCCGTCAAGAAGGGGTGAGAATAAGCTTCCCTGACTTCTCATTGGAGTAGACACTTTCTCAGTAAATGGTCTATCCTCCATTACGATGGAACTACTCATTATGTAGTTCATATTCAATCTGCAGTTGTTTCGATCTTTGAAGGTTGCACAGACAATCGTTAATTTCCTCATTATACACTGACTACCAATAAGTATTTGGACACCTGTGATAGAAAAGAAAAACGAACTGAATTCAAAATCAATAGTTGGTAGAGCCTCCACGAGAGGCAATTACAGCGTGAACCCTCCGGGGAATACTTTCCACAAGTCTTTGTATGACAGCTAGTGGCATTTTCTTCCACTCGGCTTGGAGAAGACATAGAAGTTCCTTCACCGATTTTGGACGGGTAGTGCACCCCTGAATTCGGCGATGCAACGCGTCCCAGAGGTTCTCGATAGGGTTGAGATCTGGGCTCTGGGCAGGCCAGTCCATTCGATGAACTCCATTGGCACCATACCAAGCCTTGGTTAACTTCGAAACATGACAACTGGTATTGTCGTCCTGAAAGTAACAGGGGTCCAACCCGTAAAACTGCCACAACGTAGGAAGCCCATTGTCATCAAAATAGTGCAGTAGGCATCGGCGTTGAGCTTACCATGAATGGCGACCAAGGGTCCCAGTCCGTACCAGGAGAAACCCCAGACCATAATTCCACCTCCGCCGAACTTGACTGTTGGTACAATTCATTCTGGTAGGAGACGTTCTCCAGGCAGACGCCAACCCAGACCCTGCCATCCGAACGGTAAAAGGTGAACCTTGATTCATCACTCAAAGAAATCCGTTTCCACTGATCTACAGTCCAATTTCGATGTGCTTTGCACCACATTAACCGAGCAGCGCGGTTGGACTTTGTGATTAAAGGCTTATGGGCAGCAGAACGACCATGAAAACCCTGCAGATGTGCTTCCTTACGGAATGGTATTTATTGAAACAATACTCTCCGGATGCCTGTTGAAACTCCTGACGGATGAGGGCCATCGGTTGGGTGCGGTTCTTTCAATTTCTCTGGTTTTTCTCTGTTGATTTTTGGAATTTCTTTGGGATTCAGATTTGGATTTTGGGATTCATATTTTGATCGCTAGATCAATGTCCCTTAAGGATCGGCCCGTTTGTGATACCCGATAATTATACCTTTCTCGAAATCAGAGAGCTCCGAACTGCGCGGCATCTTGCATGCGACTAATGCCGATGCTGTTTCCTACGATATATACCGGCGGAGTTCGTGACGTACTCAGGACCGCAGATATCGTCATTTGCATAGGTGTCCAAATACTTATTGGTAGTCAGTTTACATGATACCGAATATCTGCTATCAGATTTGAGTGACAGGTTGCTCTCGTTAGTACAAAACTTAATTACATGTAATGTAATTATCCACAACACTGCTGGTCTGCTGTCAAATTTGATTGATAGATTCTAATTATGTACTTGTTAAAGAATATACATTCCTTTCTTCTGGAAATGGAATGCTACAATTCTTCCAGTGGGAAAAATGCTACAATATATTATTATTATTATTATTTTGAATTTTTACTGTATTGATTGTCACTGAGCAATATTGAGTAACACTCTCGAATACGCTCATATGTTTAGTTCAATGCAGGTATAATGCTGTATGAGTAGTTAGTTAGAGTGTATACGTAAAGTAAAACAAAACAAAAAATCGCAAGATTTTGCCAAATTTAACCAAATATTTATGCATATATTATAATGTTCATATTTTTCAGTGTAATTAATCAAATTCACCAACAGCTCCAAAAAATTGCTCATAAATCAATATTTAAAAAATTGCGTTCTGAACGCGGTCTGCTATTTAAAGATGGGAAATTTGTTGCTTGTTATATTTCAGTGTTCCTCGCGAACCAAAGCGCAATATTTGCCTGTCGTAAAGTGTTGTTTTTAATATTTCCACTTGCTAGATGTTGAACTAGGCAGCATACACCCATACCCGAAAATGCATGTATAATGATATTTTGAAATATTGCAAGATAATTAAAAAATTTTATTATTAATGTCTGATGATGAGAGGAAATGCTTTTTATTGGATTGCTTTTTTTTGCCGCAATTGATGTAGGTCATTCAAGATTTCCATGTAGGGTGCTGAATTTAGAAAAGATACATTTGCTTGGTACCATTTATGGTAGATTATTCGAGTGGTATATTGGTCTCTTAAGCTTATTTCATTCTTAAAGGAATAATTCTTCTGTCTTATTGATGCAACTTTTATTTTTCTGTTTCGAGGGTCTGTGGTAATTTTTTTCCAGATGTTTATTTTCAATGAATGATAGGTATTTTTAAATTTTGTAATCGCAATGTAGGATTGTGTTGTCGGCAATAGGATCTTTGAATTATGAGGTATGTCATTTTTGATTAAAGGAAGAGGAGATTTTACTTCGCTATGTAAGACAGATATGTAAATACAATTGAAAAAGGATAGACATCCATGGTGTAATAGGAGTAGTCTTGTAACGTCTCGAACAATATTAGTCCTATAACGGCTTCAAGAAGATTACCACTTCACGTGGCCACAAGGGGATCATTTTGGAAATGACGGAAATCTCGGTCTATTTAGTCACTTCAGAGAAAAAAAAAGAAAACACTTTTGGTCGAGTCGTCGCTCTCTTCTTCACCATAAACATCCTTGAAGAAAATCCGTCAGAGCTCAGCTTCCCTCACTTCTCATTAGAGTCGACATTTCTCAGTCTATCACTCATCACAATGGAACAATTCAGGTTAGTTCATATTTCTCTGTAATTGTTTCGGCCTGTGAAGGTCGCACAGACATTCAGCTCATTTCATGAGTCTCATTTTCCATGACACTGAATATCTGCTGTTAGATTTGAGTGACAGGTTGTACTCATTAGTACAAACACATACGCCAAAATACTGCTGTCAAATTTGAGTAATATTATGCACGTGTTAAATAATATACATTCCTCTTCTCCTGGGAATGAAATGAGAAAAAATGCCGCAGCCTTCATTGTATACACATTTTAGGACCATAACTTTGAATGAGAAATCAAGGGATTACTAGGGTTTTTCATCCTCCTCCTTTAGTCTTAAAGCATTCTACTGATTTGTCATGGCCATTCTACTTTGCATAAACAATGAAATCAACATCATTTGCCTAATTTTAAATTCTTCTTTCTTAGTGCGGAATCCTAAAATGCTATACTTCAGAATTTAAAAGCTTACAAAAATAATAGATTTTTTTATTCATGAACCACTTAAAATATTAGTTATGATTAAATAACCATTTCATTAACTGGTGCTCAGTGAAATATATACTTTATTCAAAATTTTAATTCTTTTTTTAAATTAATAATAATATTTTTCTGGAAAATGTTTGCAATATAGTCATTCTGAAATGTAAAAAAAAAAAAAAAAATTGCATTCTTAATCTACACTCATGTCCATAAATTAAGGATAAATTAAGATAACTCATGTCCATAAATTAAGGAAAAGAGACAGAAGCAAAACAAATTTGACTTATTTGTAAAGTCTATTTATTAAACAAAAGGTAAAGAGCAAAGAAGATGCTATATGTTTGACATAATTAATAAAAATTGCGATTTTTACTCCTGGAGTAAATTTCAAAAAAGAACCTGTTTACAAAAACAGTATAACATGGTTAGTATGATGGTTAATATGGAGTATGTCTCCCGGACGATGCAATACAGGCCTTACAACGCCTAGGCATGCTGAGTGCCAATTTATCAATCTGATCTTGGGGAATATTACACCACTCATCAAGCAATGCCCTCCGAAGTTCCGGTTGACAGGTGGGAGGGTTGACGGGCTGCAATTCGTCGGCCAAGCATATCCCACACATGCTCTATTGGATTCAAGTCCGGTGAGTATGCTGGCCAATCCATACAGGTGATATCCTCAATTGAAGGCATTCGTCTACAATGTTTGCACGGTGAGGACGGGCGTTGTCATCCATAAACAGAAATTCAGCACCCATGGCGCCCGAAACAAACGTACATGTTGTTCCAGAATGACATCCCCGATAGATGTGGCCTGTCATCGTTACACTCTGAACATGCAGGTCGGTTCTGGAACCAAGAATATTCCTCCCCAAACGAGCCATCCTGCACCAGCGTAACGGTGTCGTTCAATGGTGTTCTCTTGGTGGTAACGGGTACCTGGCGCTCTCCATATGAAAGTTCGGCGAGAATCAGTCTGCAAACTAAACCTGGTCGTCGGAAAACATCACCCAGACCACTGCTGCGGTGTCCACAATGCATGCTCTCTACTCAGGTTAATCGCAGGCGACAGTGAGTTGCGGTAAGTGGAACACATCTGACAGGCCGACGAGCATATAGACCAATGTGCCCCTAAGCGTCTGTACGCGGTCTGCCTTGAAACTGTCGTACCGGTAGCTGAAGAGAGCGGACGAGACAGATCTGATACTGTGCTCCGTGTTTCTTTTGGCAGTAACTGCTAAATACCGGTCCTCATTCGGCGTTGTAACTCGGGGAGACCTGTGCTGTAACATCTACTCACATTACCATCATCTTGGAATCTTTGCCAAAGCCTGGAGATGACACTCTGGGCGATTCAAGTTCCTCGGATACTTCCAGCTGGGTACGTCCACTTTCCAGTCGTCCGATAATTCTACCACGTAAAAATCATCCAAATGCTTCCTTTGTGCCATAACTATGCGGTTATTGTGCACTGAAAGGCTTTAAAGCGCTTGTGAACAATTTTACTTCTTTGCCACCATTCCTTATATGCCCCTCTCTTACACTCTCGTCATTGTGACGTACTATCCGCGCCATCTGGTGGTTTCCTGTAATTTGCATATTCTTCTTCAAGATGTGTGTGATAATTCTAGTGGTGAAATTTTTATTTTAGGTTCAATTTCTGTGTGATTCTGAATTATCCTTCATTTATGGACATGAGTGTAATTAAAAATTTAAATATATAACAGTTCCTTTTAATGTTCTTACAATTTTTTTAATTCTAATTATCAAATATAGATTAAAATGTAGATATTTATAATTTAATAACTAATGCATATCTTTTTATTTATATATATAATTCGGTAAACATATTTTGAGTCTATGTATATAAAAATTTTTATTCATCGCTAGAAAGCTTTGAGTATTAAAGTAAGTTAATATAGAAAATTATTATTAGGACTGCATTATTAGCTTTACCTTAATAAACTGTTAATTGTAAGGAATTTTCGAAGTTCAATATATATATATATATTAACACAATTGTACCAAAAAAATAATAACCAGAAATTTTTCTGTTTAGATCAATAGGTTAAACATAAATCTTTTAACAGAATTGAACTCATTATTAGACATTCAATGAATAATCTAAGCGTTTTAATTTTGTTATGATCTTATAAGATTATTTAATTTTTATACATTAAAAGGCAATGTTTAAGGAGGTGCTTTCTATATAAATATAATTAATTGAAATGTTAGAGGTCATCTTTTTAACGAGCGGATGATATTTAAATTGATTTTTACAAATCTTCTTGATTTTTAAATTGTATTGAGACGATGTATTGAAAGAGGACGGAAAAATTAACTTACGCAATTCTTGGAGACATGTTAAAACCGTGTTAAAGTTTAAACGCTGATATATTTGCTCATAATTTGAAGCTTTGAAGCGTGTTAATGTTTAAACGCTGATATATTTGCTCATAATTTGAAGCTTTATGTTGAAACTTTTATGAAATCGTGTTTGTCAATCAGTTAATTATCGAGAGCCGTGTCTCCGAAAGGAATTAAAAAAGTAAAGAAATGTTTGCTAATTAAATGTATAGGGGATTTTTTTATTCAACTAATTGTGTAGTTTTAATCAGATTTAGTATTGCTTAACTTAATTTAAAATTTCTTAACAGACAAACTTAATTTGGAATTTATTTTGAAAGTATTTCAATTTCTCAATAGTTACGCTCAAAATTTGCGCTTAAAAGCATTTAAAATATTCGGTCGATGAAATGCATGTCTTAAAAATTCATATAGACTCCATTTTATTATTATAGCAGCAAAATTATTTATTCCTTCCTCAAAGTTTCAACACTTACTTGAATCATGGATGTTTTACGAACTTAAACTTTGTACTGTTCGTAAAAAAGGGATTAAAATAAAGGTGCATAAATGAAGGCTTTAATGCACCAGAGGGATTAGTTAGGAGGCATTTCTTTTAATAATTTATGGGAAAATATGATCATTGTTTTGCATGAAACCATTATGATGTATAGGTATTAAGAATCAATAATATTGTTACCAAAGTAACACTATATACTAATAAGAACCTCGAATTATTTTACTAAACCGTTTCCTAGCTTTAAGATACTGAGCAGCTCTTGATTTAAATAGAAATATATGCGACTGCATTTTAAGGTATCTTCTGTGTTTAACTTTTGGTGTCTTCATAAAGTGGGAGGACTTAATGAGCTAAAAATAAAACAAACCGAAGTCAGAAAGTCTGGCTTAACCGAAGTTTTCTAAAATGGTGACTATTTTAATGAGTGACTCGAAATAAATTCAAAAGCTGTATTTTGTAAAAATGCTATATTTAATCTAAGCAAATTTATAACCGTTCATGAAAAGTCAACTTTGGAAAAAGTTCATTCTTAAAGAGATGACATAAATATTTTTATTTCCTAATTATTACTTGGAAAAATTTTAAAATAATGACTTCTCACCAAAAATAAAAATCAAAGGTTTATTGGAGGGAGAAAAAATAATTACAGTTTTTTCTCGCATTAGTTCAAGAGAAAACGTATTATAAACGAACACTATATATGACACAAGAGAATATACAAAGATAATGAATTTGTTTATAACTCTCAAATAAAAATGTAGTATCCTTATTGCTATGCATTGTTCCAAAATTTTGTTTTAATGAATTTTGTGTCAAATGATAGATAAAAGGTAAATTCGTTACATTAAACAATTCTCCCAACAGCACTAGAAATATACCTCGGTATTTAAAATTGCTCTTTGTTAAGCTTTTAATCTTTTCTTGAATAATATCCAATTTGACCTCCAAATATCCCCAAAATTTATCGTGAAAAACTCAGAAATTAATTTAGATTGCCAAATTGTTATAACATTTTTATAGTTTCTTAAATGCACGTTGCCGATATATGGACGATTATTGGTAGTGAACATTTGATGCTTCAGACTTTTTAAAATTGAATAAATTCATGGGAATGTTTATTTCAGAAACATTCTACATAAATCAATTGAACTTTCACAGAATTTCTTAAATATGATATTAAAATGACAACAGTCTTTGCAATCCCCCTGGGAAAGGATTAATAGTTTGCATAGAAAAGTTCAAGTTATTCTTCGACCTACTTCATTTTTGCACTGCTGCCTGGAGGTCAAGTGACTAGCGCTGTGGCCTTTGGTATCACAGGTTGCAGGCTCGAATCCCGGCGGTGGCATGGATGCTTGTGAATGGTTCGGAATCCACTTTAAGCTGTAGGTCCCAGTCTTATATGACTGTTGAGCGTTGGGCGTAGAGCTGACAGCCCTACCCCGTAAAATAGAAAACATCTCTCGTCTCGAAATCTACCAGTGAGTAGACGGCCGTGGCCCAAACTGGGGTGTTGCGCAAATGATGATGATGATATAATATATAACAAATATTTTAAACAAGGCTCACACTTATATCAACCTGTTTTGATTTTTATATTATGCAAACTGAATTTAGAATATTGAATAATTTTTTGCACAAGTTGGATAGGAAATTACTACCAACTATATTATGAAATTAATTTCAATATCAGGGCTTTAAATTATAGGATTTTTTTCTACTATATAAATAAATGGAAAATGTACCTTTAGTTAGTTAGAAATTTCAATAAGTTATCTCATGTATTTATATTTAGAAATCATATTTTGCAACATTTTCATAATTTGAATAATTTTATAATATATTTCTGAGCAGAATCATTAAAAAAAAAAATCTAACAAAATTTAAATAAAGATTTAATAAAAAGCTAATTAAAAACAAGTGCTTTCAATAAAACTTTACAGATACATTTTTCAAAACTAAATATTAGGAAAACATTACAAATTTTGAATGTTTTCTATCATATACGACAGCCACTGTACACTCAAAAGGAATGTTATAATAATTCATTCCAGCTCACCTACTTTTATTTTTTAACACTAAATTTCCATGCATTTTAACTATGCATGCGCTGTCATATCATCCATCTATTGGTGGGACAAGGGTTCTAAGGCAGCGCCTCCTGAAATCGCTTCAACTGTTAATGCCGGTGGAATGGTGAACAGAAAAACAACAAAAAAAGGAAGGGTGCTACGCGGGGAAAACTGTCAACAGGGGCTTAGATCCTTTCTGCTTCGAAACGGAACGGTCTCCGTTTCCTTCGCTCCTTTAAATTGGACTTCACCCCCCGGAAGAGAATGCTTGTTAGATTGGCTTCTCACTCACTCAAAATGTGGTGCTGAAAATTACGTTTCACAAATTGAAGGTTTTTGCAATTAAAGCAAAATATTAATATTTATGAAATCAATATAAAATTTTCGTGTGGCTTGCTACGATATAGAGTTAAAGAACTTCTGATAACTTTTCAGTTGAACTTTTTTGAAGTCTTCTGAGGGTGAAGAATATACGTAAGTATGCAATTCAGATATATTTAAGAATTTATGAAATTAAATTGAATTCAGATTTGATTATTGTTTTCCTTGTTTTCAAAGTTCATTGATTTAAATGAAAAAGTGATTTAAAATTTTATTAAAAAATATCACGTATATATATATATATATAGTATATATTATATACATATATACATACTATTGAAATTAATTATTTACAATACAATTTTCGGAAATGAAACACACACATTTTGTTCTACATTAAGAATAAATGTTATTGTGTATCATTTTAACGATTTTAGATTTTATGGTTGAAGTTAAATGTAAAAAATTTTGAATAAAAGACAAAAAAAGTTGGAAAAAATTTAAAAAATTCTCTTTCAAATGGTATATCTAATAGTTGTTTTACTTTTCACACTATTTTATTTACTATTTATTGCAATTATGTTTTTACACCGAAAATTACAAAATTACATTTAATTTTTTTACTGTTGAAACATAAAGACTTCTGGCGATAATTTTCTGTTTCAACATTATTCCCTTTATAAAATCTCTCCATAATACTCTTATATAAAAAATTATTGTTACGTCAATGTTTTATTAAAATATAATTGTTTGAGAATTTTCGTATTTATATAACATTCAATACTCGTAGATTATATGAAGCATTTTTTTTAAATTAAATATTTAAAAAGAACCCAATTAAAAAGAGGGAATTTTTTATTGCATTTAAATTTTTATTGAGATTTTAAATTTATTATACCTTATTTGTTTGAAAATTTAATATTCATTAAAATTTGAAAATATTATTTCGTAATATATCAAAACATTATTATTGATTATTATAAAATTTCGAGCTTCAATTTGTAAGAAGATGATAATCAAACTTTTTTTTATTTATTAATATTTTATTTTACACAATTGATAGATATGCATTTTTTTTTCTTTTCTAATATTTAATCTAACAATTGTTTGAAAGAAGTTAAATGAGGTTTTAACTACTTAAATGTGGTTATCTGACCATTAGAATTTGAACAATTATTAACGTTAAATTAATTTAGAAAAAATTCACTTTAATTTTTATTGAAAAAAACTGATTTTTATTTTTAAAAAATATTTTTGGTTTATGTATTATAAGACAGAAAGAATGCAATCATGGCCCCATTATGTGTTTTACATATTAGTTAAATTAAAAATATTTTTTCCGCTATGCATTTTTTAAATCAATAGTAATTTAATGAAAGTAACATACAATAAATAATGAGATGAATTTATAATGATAATGATGAGATGAGATGATAATGAGAAGTTTTAATATCGAAATTTTCACAACATTTTGTATGTAACAAGGAAATAAATTAATTGTTTAAGTCTCATTTAGATTATATTTTGTATATGTTATATTAAAAATTTCGTAGAAATATGTTGTTTTTTTTTTTAATTGTTCTAGTATTATTGACATATTTATTTGTTGCATACATTGATTTTAACATATTTATTTACTTATTATCTTACTATCAACTATTTATTATCTATTAGATATCTATCGATTATTTATTTATTGATTGATTATCTTACGCAACCTATTTAGAAGTTCATTTATCAGTTTATAACGAACTATCATCGAATAAAGCTTATAATTAACTTATAATAGCTTATCGGGAATTAAAAGAAGTATGAACAAAAAGCTGTATGGCAATCGTGTTAAATGTTTTTATGACACATTTTTCATTTACCTCGGCCACAAAACCGAACAAAATTTTGGTTTGAGGTTGGTTATGAGGTATGTTTTAATTTTGGTTATGAGGTATGCGTTTAAGAATCATATGAAAAACAGCAGTTAAATTGTAACAATTATGGTTACAGTGGCAAAATTTTGAAAATTTCATAGAGCAACGCCCATTTTTTTTTTATTGGAATGTGATCTCCACAGCAGAAGAATCATAAATAGAATAGGAATGTTATAGGTACCTAGAAAATCGCCGATGCTAGACAGACTGCTACTACTACTACCGATGGGAGAGTGGCGAAAGAGAAATTTTCCGAGTAAATAGCAGAGGCATTAACTTTAATTTTCCAGGTGGTTAGCCATTTTTTAGATGGTTAGCCATTCTATATGTTTGTTTGTTTCTAACTGACTCTTTGAGCTCGATTTTGCCCTACTTTAAGTGATCAGATTTAATTTAAACATTGCAGACTTATCAAGGGCCGACGACAATGCAATATTTTGATAAGTTTATTATCTCATCATGAATAGGATCGCCAGGATTAGTGATTTTATTTTAACTTATGAAGAGCAATTTAACCCATGTAGAATGAAAGTACCTAAGACATTCAAACCTACGTGGGACAGTGGCACTACGAATCAGGAGATTCCCTGTTCGAATTCTGTCTGGATCGACATATTCACATTTAGCATTTCTTTTACTCACAATTAAATTATTGTAAGAACTATAGTTCCAGTCCTCCATACGGGAACCTCATTTAAATATTATAGTTTTAAAACACTAAAAAGCACGCTTTTAGAGTTAATCAAACTAAAAAGTAAAAAATAAATTATAGTTTAAAAACACGCTTTTAGTGTTAATCAAAGTAAAAAATAAATGTTAATATAAGAATAAAATTACTGACGAGAAAATGAATGTCACTGTTCTAAAAACGTGGAGTGTTCGATATCAATCGTTATAATTTTCACTAGTTTCATTCCGAAATGCAGGGTTAGTTTAAAAATGTCATACAAAGCACCCCGCGCTTTTAGAACAGTGACATTTATTTTCTCGTCAACAATTTTATTCTTATGTTAACAATTATTTTTTACTTTTTAGTTTGATTAACTCTAAAAGCGTGTTTTTAGTGTTTTTAAACTATAATTTATTTTTTTTCTAAATTGTAAATAGAATATTGGAAGTTTTTAACAGCACGCTGTGGTGATTTGTTTTTGTGTCGGTGTCGGTGAATCATCAGCGTAACAAAAGAGTGAAGTCTGACAATTCTTAGATGGAAAAGGTCGAGTGCCTGTGCGCATAGCGCACATCTACTCGAAAATCAAATCAAAAGTAGGATGTGAGAAACAGCAATTAAAAATATTATGTAAAAAGAAGGAGGAATAATAAATATATATAAATTATAAGATTATAAAGAACCAAAGTAAAAATTAAATACATAGAACCCGGGGGGGGAGTGAACGTGAGAGGTCAGAGTAAGATTGAAAAGCATAACCGGAATTCCCAGACAAATTGGGAGACTTTACAAAAAAAAAAAAAGGAATGTTATAGGACCAGTAATGACTTGTATCGTAAAACTACCATGGGTAATGAGTAGAGGAATAGATACATGAGGGTGAGAACAAATAGGGATAAAGAAAAAATGTTAACGAAAACGCATGAAATCTAGGAGTTTTACAAAGAAAGAAAAAAAAAAAATTTTATGGTGGCCTCAGACCTGTGCAGTTGAAAAAGGATATTTAGTTTACGTTTTCCTTAGTTGTGTGCAAAAAGAATTGTGCCTTGATTAAGTTATTACTATGATTTTTCAAGTGAACTAAGAAATTTCTAAAGAGATCAATGATATAGTTGTCTATTGTAGCAATTATGACATCGTTATGAATAACGTCGTTTCTAATAAACCAGGGTGCCCCAGTGATTATACGAAGAATTTCGTTTTGTAGAACTTGAATTTTGTATTTATTAGTTTTACAAGCAAGTCCCCAAATAAGTGCAGCATAAATAAGAATTGGGCGGATGGCCTGCTCGTAAAGTGGAACTTTATTTTGAAGTGATAGGGTTGAATATTTACCAATTAAAGGGAAACAGAGAGGAATTTTATTCCAGAATTTATTTTTGATGTACGCTAATGAAAGTTAATTTTCTATCAATGATGAGACCTAATTATTTAACTTCCTTTACCCATTCAATTGGTTCGTCAAATAGGTAAATGCTATCACTGGAGTTTGGAGTATTTCCTTTTCTGAATATTATTGCTTGACTTTTATCTGTGTTGACAGCAATTTTTCATTTTGTGAACGAGATTTCTAGCGCGTCAAAGAAAATTTTAAAGGTTCTCGTTACAAATTGGAGAGAAGAACCCTGCACAAGTGCAGCGGAATCACCTGCGAAAAGACAGGAGCTTACATAGTTCACTTGAAGGAAATCGTGGGTGTAGATATTGTAAAGTATGGGGCTCAAAACGCTTCCCTGAGGGGAATCAGCCTTAATTTGACCAACCTGGGAGAGGGTACCATCTACTTTCACTTGGAAAGTTTTATTATTTAAATAATCTTGAATGATGTATATGATATAGGGGGAAATTTAAGAGTACTCAATTTATAAATTAGACCATCGTGCCACGGTCGGACAAAATCTTTTGCCACATCAAGGAAGACACCTCCGATAACAATTTATTATTCATACTTTCAGTAATAATATTTGTAAAATTAATAATAATAATATAATATAAATTAATAGTAATAATAATTGTGTAATTAATGGGCAGTTGAATGTTTTGGTCGAAACCCAAATTGTTCCAGAGGAAAGACATTGTTGTCAACATAGAAAGAATAAACTCTATTGTAGACTAATTTTTCAAAAATTTTTGCAACACAACTGCGAAAATAATGCGGGAATTTATGGTCTTTGCCTGGTTTATGAAACTTTTTATTATTGCGCTGATCACTTTTTTATTATTCCATTTCTGATTTCCGACTAGAACAGACGTGTTCTGAGCTCGCTCTTGCCAGAACCGAGATTTTTTTAAATAGTTGAGGAAGCTAAACGGTTTATTACATCTTAGATTTTGGGATTCATACACACATCTATATTAATATTTTATTTATTATATTTAACAAATTTAATTAATTAATATAAAGCATGAGTCATACTTCTTTCGGCCCGCCGGACAATGAGTCCGCTCTTGCACGAGCAGGGCACTCTACCTGAGAATCCTACCGCAGATATGGACACAACACAAACTATAACCAGAGAGGATCTGGCCAACAATGATTTCCTTCTAAGCAATCTCACTCCCAGATGGTTGACTGAACCAACAAATGAACACTTGCTCTTCTTCGAAGAGCCATTGAAAAAAACAGCTACTTTGATGGACAGAATCCTCAAATTCTCGAGTGCTGCACAGAATGTAGGATCCCCAACATGGGAAAAACCTCAATACATATCGAGAAGTGCAATAGGCGTATCCGCGCGATCTGCACCTACACCTGTGAAACCGCCTCCCATCTCACTTCTAAACAGAACTTATCTAGATGAAGAAGCAGAATGACCTTGAAAATCTGTCCAAAGAGACCGAGACCCAATCCAAGCTGGTCCCAGTCCAGTCACCAAGCTGGGGACAGTGACTGCCGATATCCCAACACCAGGCTCGACGCAAAAAGAAAAATTCCATCTGGGATGATGATGAGGGCATCACAGTCGTAACTTCTGAAAAAAGGCTTCTAAATATGGCTGTATCTTTACTCTGCCCCCTAGCACTCCCAACACAACGTTTGATGCTGACCAAAATGTGAGCACCTCTAAACCTAAACGCAGCAGCAGAATCCCACTATTTTTTGTGTCCGCTAAGGAGAAATGGTGGAATACTCTGAACCAATGAAGAGTTGAAGTTCAGGCAAAACTCTCCGGAATAGTTTTAAAAATTGCCGTTGAGAGCGAATCTGAACATAGAACTCTTGCATCGATCCCTGATGGTACTCGTTTCATAACTCTCATGCTGAAAAAGGACCCACCCATTAAGGTCGTGATCCGAGGTCTCCCTGGTCATACTGTAGAAGATGACGTAGAGGCCGACCTCCGAGAACTACCTTTCCCACTTATTATATGAGCTGGATGACCAAATTTAGGACCAGGGAGCCGATGTCCCTTTTCTACGTGCAGTTATCTCCTTCATCTAAAACTGAGGAAATTTTTAGCTTATAGACACTTCTTGGCCTGTGAGTCAATGTCGAAAGTTATAAGGGACAACCAGGCCCCTCGATCTATTGAATCGTCAGTCGTTAGAATTGTCAAGAATTCTCCCATTCGTCGGAAGTATGCCGACTTACAACAAGGTGTATTCGATGAGCTGACCTTCATAGAGCCAAGGAATGCACTATTTCCTTAGATCAGCCACTTAAGTGAGCTAACTGTGGAGTTTCTCACGCCGCGAACTGGCGTTGACGTCCTCGTATCCCTAAGCCCGGTCAAAAATCCGGACTAAAAAGTAATATTACTAATAATCCAGTTCCTCCAGAACCAAAACAACAGGTTCCTACCAGGAAGCATCCAACGTCCCTTACTAGACGTCCCGCGAGGGTAAACTGAGCCTACTCTGAAGCTCTCTATTAAGTTGGATAGTTAAGAAGAGTAACTGATGGCGAAGCGATCACCCTCTCGACTTAAAAATTAAATAAGCAAGTTTGGATGTAAAAAAAAGATTAAAAAAATTACAGAAAATGTTTGACGTAGAGAGAGAGAAAAATAGAGAAACATATATACATATATATATTTTTCCAACATTTTTGTTTTATATTGCTGATATGTTCACGGAAGGTTAGTTTTTCATCAATTATTAAACCAAGATATTTATGCGTTGACCGGGCTATTGATTCATCGAAAAGATAGAGATTATCACTGGGCTCACTAGAGTTTTCTTTACGAAATATTATTACTTGAGTTTTGGAAACATTGATGGAATTCCCAATTTAATAAGCCATTCTTCCAAGGAGTCTCGGAAATTCTGTAACGTTTCTATCGTGTAGCGAATGAATGCACCTGCTCTGCAGAGTCATTTACAAATATGCAGGTAGAGATGTTATCATGCTGAGTGGAATCATAGATTAAGATGCCATATAAAATGGGACTTAGTACGCTTCCTTGAGGAGTTCCAGCTGGAATGTGACCAATTGGAGACAATTCCTCCTGGATTTTTATTTGAAAAGTCCCATCTTGTAGGTAATTATGAATAAGTAGAATAATCCAGGTAGGAGAATTTAAATTTATCAATTTTTAGATTAATCCATCGTGCCACAATTGGTCGAAAGCTTTTGTACGTCAAAAAAAGACGCCGCCTGTAATGAGTTTATAGTTGAATCCCTCAGTGATTAAGTTCATCACTCGCAATAGTTGGTGATACGTGATTAATAGTTGTTAATAGAAATATGTTGTTATGAAAACCGAATTGTACCGCTGGAAGAATGGAATTAATTGAACAAAAGTTTGAAATATGTGAGATAATAAGTTTTTCGAATATTTTCCCTACGCAACTAAGGAGATTTATTGGGCTGTAGTTTTGCGGAAATTTATTATCTTTTCCAAGTTTTGGAAACATTATTATATGTGCATTTTTCCAGAATATTGGGAAGTAATTGAATTGAAATTTTTGGTAAGATGAGGCATTTCGAGGAAGGCACAGCAGGGCTTTATCAGGAATACAATCTGGACCAGTAGATTTACATACATTAATTTTTTTAGTGGCGTTCATGACATCGGTTGGCGAGAAGAAAATATTGCAGTTATAATTATGATTATTAGTGATGAAAGTAGCTATTTCGTCCTCGACGAGTTCGATATGATCATCGTCGTAGGGGATGAAATAGGGGAGCTATAATCATTTTCTTGAAAGGAAAGTTCTAGGTTCTCGGCAAAAGCATTAGCTTTATCTTTAGAAGTAAAAAAAGTCCCGAAGAACCTAGAAGGGGGTGGTATTTTTTTAGAATATTTTTTTGTGAAATGCTTATTGATTTTGAAAAAGTTGTCCTTTTGGGATTGTGGCCCGAGAGAAATTCGTTCCATCTATCATTTTTAATTTTGTGAATCATTTTTATTTCGGTTTGAAGTTTGTTTAGTTCCCGTTTTACTGGAGGATATCTGGTCAAGGAGCCTATTTTTCAGTTATTTTATTTCGGATTGAAATGAATAGTTTGAAGTGAGTGGAGCGAATCAGTCAGCCAGCTTGTAGTTTTCGAAATTCCTTGGTCCCGCAGGGCCTAACTTCTGTCTTCAAGGTAAGAAACATGGTAGATAAAATTCATTAAGTTCAAGTCAAAGCAGCAAGTGACCAAGGTCTGTGCCAGTTCAAAGTAAGTTTAAGAGAGCAACATGAAATTAAAAGGGAAAAATATATAAAAAATTTTTAAATATAATTATATAAAAAGTGAGAGATTTTAAGATAAAGTAAAAATAGAAAGCAAGAAAGCAGGGGAGAATACACTCCAGAATTGAGTTACAGCTGCTAAAAATGATGATTAACGGAACAGGTCAGGGCCGAATCCGCCTTCGAACAACAGCAGAACCGACGCTTCTGACGACTGAGCCAGTTCGTCTAGGGTAGTTGCAAGTTATGTAAAGCTGTCCTTGGGCGTTTAGCATTCTCTGGCAGAGAGAAATCGGAAAATTACGAATTTCCTCATTCGGGATATGGTAAAGATTTGCATAAAAATTTTCGGCAGGCTTCAGCATAAAATTTTGAATAGAAGGGAGGGCAAGACTATGACGATTGTCATCATTTCTAAAGTACCAAGGAGAGTTTGTGATCATGCGCAAAAGTTTATTTTCTGGAATTTTAATATAATTAATGTGGTACCTTGCAGCAGGATCCCAAGCCGGACTGATGATGATGTTATGATGCTAAGTTATGATGTCACGCATATAGTACATGTAGATTACTAATTTATTATCAATTGAGAGGGGGAAATTTCTATTAATAAAGGGATAAAGCATGCGAAGACAGGTGTTAAATTTCTTTTTAACATGATTAATGCAATCAGTATAAGTTAATTTACTGTCAAGAAAAACTCTCATATATTTAGCATTAGTAGACCAGTTAATTCGCTGATTAAAGAGGTATATGTTAGGAGGAAGGATCTTTCTCCTCGTGAAACGTACAGCCTCGATTTTGTCAACATTAATTTTGATTTTTCATCTTATGAGAAGCTTCTAGGTGTGTGAAGTATTGGTGAAAGATATTTTGTGGAACTTGGATATTTTTGCCGTGGTGTCATCTGCGTAGATACGTAATTTAATGTGTGATTTTTGAGGGATGTCATTTATGTAAATATTAAATAAAATTGAATCAATCAATGAGCCTTGTGGTACTCCTGCATTAATATTTCTGTGTGATGAGAGAGCGCTATTGACTTTAACTATAAAGGTTCTATTGGTTAAGTAAGATTTAAAAGAGTAAAATTAAGTATATAGGAAAATTATAAGCATTTAATTTTTGTTTAAGACCGTCGATAAATACTCTATCAAACGCTTTGGCTACTTTTAGAAAAACAATCCCAGTTAATGCATTTTTGCTGAGTCCTTCAAATATTAAGGGGTGCTAAGTTTAGAAGTGAAACCAAATTTTTGAGGGATCATAATTTTAAAGAGGTGCTTCTTAATTTTTTTGAGAATAACAAATTCAGTTAATTTACTGATAGTACAAAGAAGAGAGATGGATCTGTAATTAATAGGATTAGAAGGATTCTTAACCGGTCTGAGAGTAGGCAAAAGAATCCCGTCGCTTCTTTCCAGGATTTTCAAAAAATTTCCGAAAGGCCTGAATTCTAGCACCTGGATTCTTAGTTGATTTAAAGTGTTCCACCATTTGTTCTTAGCGGACACAAAAAAATGGTGGAATCTGCTGTTTCTTTTTTGTGAAGTGCTCACTTTTGAGTCAGCAGCCAATGTTTTTGTAAAAGAGTGTTAGTGGGACATAATGCAGGTAAAGCTGCCATATTTTCCCGCTTTGTGTCATTTTCGGCTTGCCTCACAATGAACCTTTCGTCATCGTTTGATGTACATGACTTTCTTTTCTGAGCTGCTCTAGTTGTGGGCTGCTCAGGCAGGATGGGCTTTTGGATGGCGATGGTTTGGGTTTGGTTTGTTGATCCTACGGTTGTCTTGTGTACACTTTAGGCTAAACAGGCCAGGACCTACAGTTTAAAGAGGATAACCACAACAAACATCCATGGCACCGCTGGGACTCGAACCCGAAACTTATGGTACCGAGCGCTAGACACTTGGCCATTCAGACCCCCTCAGGTTTGACAGTCTCATCTACTTTGGAGAGCCCCTGGAATTATTGAAGTCGTCTTAGTTCGATTAACTCCTTCTTAGTAGGAAAGGTGTGAGGCAGATACACCTGTGTAGTACAGTTCGATTTCTCAGCTGGACTTCTCGATAGTGATCGAGGCTTTTTCTCAGGTGAGGGAGCGGATGTTGTTAGCATCACAAGTGTGTTTTTGTATCTTTAACATCAGTGTGGCGGCTTCTTTGAGGAGTTCCTCAAAGATAAGTAGGTGCTCCGAGTCGGGTCTGATAATAGTCTCGGGACTCAGCAAGAAATCGTTATTAGCGAATTCCTCCCTCGTAACCAAATGTGTAATGTCCTCGTTATTCTGGTCGATTATAATGCTTTACTCTTGCAAAGTCGGTCTCTCGGGAGAAATAATCTACTGGGAGGGGTCCGGTGGTGCGGAAGATGACTGACTCATTTTAATTTCCAAGTTGATACTTTATTTATTATATAAAATAAATTAAAATATATGTCAAATGAGTGTAGGTTGTGAATGATTTGGAATAATGTCCCATGCAAATGTCAAGAAACAATCGCATTTTTTACTCAAAAATTCAGTTGTAGTTAAGAGCGAGGTCGAATGACCTTCTCAATCAACGACAGCTCCTCAATCAAAGACAGCTAATCGGAATCAGAAGTTAAAAAATAAATCTTGATAACTGGAAAAATCATTTCTTTGGTGGAGAGCTTCGAAGTAAGCTTTTTGTTTTTGCTTACGGGCCGAATAGTAAACGACGTTGGCTGCGTCCTGGTAGAAATCTACTGTTTAGGTTTTGCATGGACGGGTTTTCATATTGTTAGATGTTACTCCGGAATTTTGGCTGGGTTTAGGAATGCGGGGACATCAGCGCCGGTTTGCGGTGTGAATACCTCCTCAATTAGCTCATTTTAATGGCTGATCTAATGGCAATATGCATTCTTTGGCTCTATGAGGGGGCTGGCACATCGTGCACACCTTGTGGAAGTCGGCCAACTTTATATGAGTGGAAGAAGCCTTGAAAATTCGAACAGATCGAGACGACTGGTTGTCCCTTATAGCTTTCGACATTAACTCCGTAATCGGTAAGCCTTTTTTTGTTGCCCGAAGCGTACACTCATGTACTTTCCAACAGTGAGTTCTGCACGACCTAAATTTTAACTGCCTGCAGTCACATGCACTGCCCTCAAAAGTTAAGGAACAACCGGTTTTTGCGCCTAATTTGCAAATGAATGAATGTAGAAACACTAAATTTGGATGACATGGGCACAAAACAGTTATGTATTAACTGCAACATAGAAATTTACACAAGGAAAAAGAAAAGTGATTTTTAACAAAAAAAAAAAAAGCAATTTCGCTGGGAAAGTCCATTCTCGACAAAAATAATAATCACATCTCTATGTGATAAAATGTCTAGAAACATAACAAAAAAGGAGTTTTAATAAGGGATATGTCAACCCCTAGCTTGAATGCACTGGGGCAACGACTTTCCATGCTGTCAGTTAAGTTGTCGGTTACTGAAATGGGAAGTGAAGACCAGACAGGGAGTAAGCTTTGTTCTAGCTCTCCTAAAGACCTTAGAGAAAAGATTTAAAATAGCAACCTGTCTACTAAGATAGTCAAAAAAGATGCTTTATTGGATTCAGTTCCGAAATCGAGTTGACCACTCCATTCGCCCCAAATCAAGACCCTCAAAATATTCCTCGAAAACTACTGCTCGGTGAGAACGTGCATTATTATCCATCAAAATGAAACAAATGCCTATTGCATCGGCATATGGGAGGACATATGGATCAAGGATCTCATCGCGATATCTCAAACAAGTCACAGTTCCTCCCTGGAACACATGCAGGTCAGTGTGACCACCAAGTGAGATCCCTGCCCAACCCATTATTCCTCCACCTCGGTAACTGTGCCTTTCAACAGTGTTGGATTGATGGATCTAGTGCTTTGTTCCCTCCAGATCAGCAGACGTCCTGAATCGCTCTTCAGTGTCAATCTGGACTCGTCTCTAAAGAGTACAGAAGCCCATCGCTGTCAAATCGCCCATCGCATCAAAGAACAAAAATCCAGAATTTCTAAGTAATTATTACAGCACTCTTAATGAAATTAGGAGTGCAATTACTATCTTTTTGCTCAGCAACGCTGGCAAAACGACATAGAGATACTTACGTCGGAATCAAATTCACTTTGGAAAAAATTATCCCACTTCGCAGACAATATCACAACATTCCGGCCTTGCAGGGCGCCAAAGGCTGAGCAGCTTATTCCCCTGAAGACAAAGCGGAACTGCTCGCGGACAGTCTTAAAGCACAATTCGAACTCAATCACTATACGCCAATTCTACAGTCACAGACTTCCTACAACACCCACATACTATTAATCTAGATTGAATTACTCCAAGAGAAGTCTGTGATATCATTAGAAATTTCAAAAACAACAAAACTTCTGGTCTGTATCTTATTAATAATCGTATGTTAAAGTCCCCTCCTATTATATTTATTCTTCTTTTTAATTATATGCTTGGGAACTGTCCCTTTCCAGCTTTCTGGAATACTGCCGTAGTATACCCCATTCCAAAACCGAATTCTAATTCGGCTTATCCTCAAAATTATCGTCCTATCTTGCTACTCCGTAGTTAGAGCAAAATATTCGAATCTGCGGTACTTAAATTCCTGAATCAGCATTGCGACTCACAATTGAATTATAACTGAACAATTTGGTTTCAGAAGGCAATTGGGCCCCTACCACCAGTTACTGAGGTTGACAGAGGTGATTCATGGCGGCTTTAACGAACGCAAATCTACGGGAATATAATTTTTGGACGTAGCCAAAGCCTTTAATAAAATTTGATATAATGACCTATTATTTAAGTGCATGCGACTTAAATTTTCGTCTCAAATCATCAAAATTCTGAACTCCTGCCTACAGTCCTGAGATTTTATAGTCATATTAAGAGGAGTTGCTTCTTCACCCAGACCAATAGCAGGGGTGTTCAACAGGGCTCGCTCTTAGCGCCCGCCCTCTTCAACATATACAGAGGGGATATCTAACGAAAACACCATAGATTTATAAAGAATCCTTTATTAGTATCGTGTCGGACCGCCTTTGGCGGATTGGATAATATAACTTGGATTCGCCTAGGAATCGATTTATGCAAGTGCTGAAAAGTGTTTAGAGGAATATTGTGCCATTCTTCATGGAGATATTGTGAAGTGTTGGGAGAGATGCCGGTGGAGGATATCGATTCCGTTTTGAAATCTCTAAAATAGACCATAACGGTTCCATGATATTGAGGTCGGATGACTGTGTGCAACAAGGTAGATGTTTAATTTCATCCTCGTGTTCATGAAACTACGATTGAATAAGTCCCGCTGCATTAGTGGCTATATTATCCTCCTGCAGGAAACAAAGTTTGCATCATAAGATGGACCTGGTCAGCTAAAATTTCTCTATACTTCTCCCCAGTGATCCTTTCTTTCAGGGTTACGATTGGTCAGCAGAAAACTACGACACGGCCGCCATATCATAACAGATCCATCTCCATTCTTTTGACATTTGGAAGGAGGCAATAACGATATTACGCTTGTGCAGAAGTTCTCCAAACATATACTCGTCCTGTTGTAGGGAAAAGTGTGAAAGACGATTCATCGGACCATATTATTTTCTTCCACTTATCAATCAACCAAGTTTTGTGAGTGTAACAAAACTGTAGACAGCGTTTGGCATTAGCATCCGTTACAAGTGGCTTGGGAATTGCTGCTCTGGCATAAATGTCCTGTTTATGAAGGTGCCTTCTAACTGTAATAATTGATTTGGAGAATCCAGATGCTGATTGAGCTCTGTGGTCACTTTTGATGCAGTTGTTCGCTTTTAAGACACCAAAATCCCCTTCAATACCCGTCGGTCTCTTTCACTGAGCTTTTTCTTTCCCTCCACTCTTTTGTCTTGCCGAGCTTGTCTTGCCATGCAGTGTGTATGCTGTCAGGAATTTAGATACCATATATCTAGAAACGCCTAAAAGTTGTGATGTTTCGATTACACTTGCTCCAGCTAGACGGGCTCCTACAATTTGAGCTCTTTGAAAATCTGAAAGGTCCTATATTTGACGTGTTTGAAATAAGACTCCAAGACTTACAGAACTTCAATAAAGCTAGTGCATACTACCAGAATATATACATTTCTATTTAAAGAAACGGGTAGCTATTATTATATTTTAATGCTTACGAAGCGCATTTAAAAATGTCACTTTTATTCACAGGTTTTTCCATTATTTTGATAACCCCCTGTATTCATAAAGATGTTGAACAATCCTTTCATCCTTTAAGATTCATGAAAGATTTAAAAGAATATAATACACAGCCCTCAACATTATCAAACATCAAGTTTCACACATATTAACATCCATAGCATTATATCACATACACTGTAAATTGGAAATTTCAATAAAAACCTACTCTCTCCTCATGGGCATTTTCAGGGAACCGTTTTCTAAAGCTTTTTCCTGAGCAATGATTATCGAAGGTCATAAGAATAAAAAGGCTTGCCGATTGTATGAGAATTTCACAATTAGTGATACTAGACAACAAATCAAATTCTGGCTTTTGTCTAAGTAATCTATTCTCACATCTATGCCGTTCGGCAACAAACACGTCTCAGGTCAACGAAAACCCATAACCACGTTGATAAGGAACTCTTGTGAAATAAGTTATTTCCTCCTGTTTTTAGGAGACGGTAGTAGCCTTCGCGGCTTCTAGTAACCAAATTCATTTTGTCTGATCTTGCAATTATTAAAAACTCGGAGGAAAAAATCTACTAATTTATAGGTTTGCGTCGGAACGAAAGTATATCCACCACTTAGCTTAATATCAGTGGCAAATCTTGTTAGCAATTCGATAAAAATAATTTCGGTGAATGTTTTTCGCACTGTAAAGTATAGAGGCCGATCTAATATATTTGACTATTTGGTCCTCTTTCACGTTCATGCATGGAATGATTCGCAGAAGTGAAGCATATGAGTCGCCTACGTCATACGGTTGCACTAAATCGCCATAAACAAATATTTCTGTAATCCCTCCAGTTAAATCCAAAGGATATTTGGATTCGTAGTTCCCGCTTTTAAACGAAATCTCGTCAAACCTAGCATTTCAGCTAGAACTTTCTCTAATTTTATTTCGTAATATTCGGGGACATGAAGCTTAGCTTTGAATTTTCTAGTAGCGATAGTTCAATATATTTAAAAGATTTGAATAAATCTTCAGGCTTTTTATATATACCTGGTTTAATAAAAATATTCTTGAATAATCAGTTTAAAAGAATCATGAGTATTTATGTGTGTGCTAAATAATCAACTTTCTTAGTCTGTGTTTGCTTAATGAAAACACTCTCAAGGAAATTCAGTTTTCGTATCAATGAAGATCCAGTAGATTTCTCTATGTGCAATTCGACATATTTTGACAAAGTAATAGATACCTCTAATTTTTGTCGATCATATTCAAATTGTAGAAGTTCATCCAGATTTCTCGTTGCCAAGTGTCTGTTTAAGATTTCAAATAAAACTCTAGGCTTGTAGATGGTCATCCTTCCAAATATTGCAGGCATTTCAATTTCTATTTCGAGAATGCTTCTGAGGAATTCAATCGATAATTTTCAATGCTATTTCTACAGAAGATTGTTGAGAGACGCGAAACCGATAATTCACCGATGTGTTCAGAATAGTGTTTTCATTAAACAAGTGTAGAATAGACAGCAATTTTGATTCTTTTGCAATATGCAATTCAACGCCTCCGCGAATGTGAAGTGCAACTGTTGCACCGCGTGAATCGTATGCAAAATTCGATTTAGATTCACCGATCGCTTCCGCGATTTTTCTGTTCAAAATATCCCAAAATTCTTGAACGTTTTCCGATTTGTATGTGAATTTACTTCTCTCTCGAGTTTCTCATGAACCACAACACCTTCTTTTTCGAATAGCACTGTAATGGAATTATTGTGATCTCCGATATTAAACCAATTGCGCGGAATCGATATCTCCGAAAAAGCCACATACCAATCATCGCCGTTTAAAAATAGGCGAGTGATAATTTGGTTCGGTAATGAAGATTGCGTATTCGAGGGAAACTAATCCATACTCGAATCGCTTGGTAGTGTGACATTGAAGTCTTTTACTTCATCCATTCTGCGTTTATCCAAGAGTTGAAACGGTTGTCAAATCCTTTCCATTTAACGAAATGCTCCTTCTTTTTCCCAGAACCTCTGCTTTTCAAAATTTTTCCGATTCTCCAAAAAATTACTAGATGTCTTTGTTACTTTCTACAATTACTGTTCGTAAAACCGTCTTCGCAGAATGTCTCGCTTTAGGTCTTACAAAATGTAAGTTGGAGGTGAGATGGAATTTATTTCCGTTTCGTAAAGATCTCTTCGGACCAACTGGGTAAAAACCCTGTATGAAATGTTTTGGCAATTTTGGAAATTCTAACTAGATCGTCGATGTTGAACTTATATTGAACTTTGTGTTTGGAACCGTATAATTTACGGAAAATTAGTGACTCGTGCTCTTCTCTTAGCTGAGCGCGTGCCAACCCGATACTGCGAAGAACGCTGTTATTATAAGAATTTAATACATCATTTAAAATATCGACATATTTATAAGAACCTATGTGAGTAAAAATTTGATTTCGCTTTTCACCTTCCATGGCGGTTCTGTTTCGCGCACGAACTTTCTTTCTCCTGCTGATCGGAATCGGCGTCTGCTGGGACTGCTAATGGGAGTGGATGCTAAAGGGTTAAACTCTTCTACGTGGTCGGTATCGAAGTCGAATGATAAATCAGGACTTTTCCTTCGAGTTATAACATATTTGTTAGCTATCCACGAATGGGGAATATTAACCTCTTTAATTGCTGTTATAAACTTTTCAAGTGTAGTTTTTTCTCGTTTCGCAAAGCGTATGAGAACAAATCCAATATTTTTGATCCTCGCAAAGGCCATTACTGTCATTTCTCTGTTTTCTTCCAATGGCACTAATGTGTTTTAAGTTTTTCTACAATCGCCGGCACAAGTTTAACATAAGTGTGTGGTACTGTATATCTTATATCTCGCAATATTTCATCTACGTCTTCTGCTTTCTTCGGAAGCCCTTCTTCTTGAGGATAAATTGATGCAGATTTGTCGGCTATAGTAGCAGGAATAGAGGGTGCAGGTTCTCTCACCGTTTTCAGATATCTCATAATCAACTGAGATAACAGCTTTACTTGCTGATCGTTGGGTAATTGGAATTCGTCAAGTAAATTCAATATGTTTTACAGATCTGATTCAAGTTCTTTGGGGCGGCAATATGCAGCTAATAAATCAGGAGATACCAGAGCCCTTTTTTAGCCATGATTTCATTTGTGATTATCACAATTCAAAGCTTCTGTTTACAAAGGTTTTTTATGTTGCCTCCTCCGTTGCAGCTGCCAGTGTTTGAATTCAAATTGTTGTTTCTCAAATCATGTTACCAATAGCCCGACCTACCCTTCCAGCGACTGCAGATGCAATTGCGGGTAAAATCAGCGGTAAAAAGCCATCGCCTTAATTGATTCAATTACTTTTGATTGATTTTGTATTTTTATTTGCAAGCTTTTGTAATGAGGTTTTATATCTGCATAATTTTCTCTTGTTAATGGGAGCATTACCCATTAATACACTCAAACAAATTTCGCATAACGCTAGAATTTGAGAAGTCGAAGCCGTTTTTAGCAGAGATCGCCTTTTTTCGGGGATGCTTTTGAAAGCAAATCCGCAAATGAATAATGACCTCAATTTATTAAATTTCGTCGATAAATCCAGTAAATACCCCTTTTGTCTGGAAACAAACTCGCGTAATCTGTATTCTTCGTTGGTGAGAGGATGTATGTCAACTACTAAATAGGAAAACGGATCGACAGTTGTGCTTTTATAAGCTTCGAGAAAGAATTAGGATTTCTACAGATACAACTGTCGACCAAAGCAATTTATTTGATTCATGTCTCTGGCGTTCTTAAATAGAATCATATGGTGCGTGTTCAAACTTATGGTTTTTAGATATTTGTTTTAAAAATAGAGATTCTGAAGAATGAGAATACAACTCACTCTGCAATTGTGCTAAATGATCGTAAATAGCTGTACTACTTTTTCTTCCAAAAATAACATTAAATCATTGATAACTACCAAATATATATCCTCATAATTCTCGGGTAGGCCATTCAAAAAATTCAATGTTTTTACAATTTTTATTAATGAATGATGGAGGACTATAACTGTAACACCATTTTATTCTTTGCAGAGAAGTGTTCTTGGGCGTCTTTGTTGATCACATGTCGCACCAAAGAAGATTTCCCCGACTGACTGGGGCTGACTACGCAACAAGTTGAAGGATGTTTCAACTTCAACATACTATGCACACCTTTTAAATTCTCTACTCTGTTAATTGAACCCCAAGAATTCTGGATTTCAGATAACTTCGCTTCGTTGGTGTGTGCTGCTTCAGACCAGAAATACCTAATATCATGCACCTCCTTATCATTTTTATTGCAGCGGTGAAGGAAGATTTTTCGACGATGCTTTGATAGGTATTCCTTATTCATTAGAACAGAAGGCGATTGCCTGACTCGTGATGCACCGCTGGTTAGGTTAGGCTGGTTAATTAGGCGAAGATTTCATCCACTGGCAGCTTTGTTGTAAACACTGTTTAAAAAAACGAGGAGATTCAATCGCATTTATGATGTTGAACATCTTTACCACGTTAGTTGAACTACCTGGTAGAAGTTTTCCGGGTTTTATGCCATACGATACGCAAATCCTTCCGGAAGGCACTGCCCTCCTTCTTCATCAACACTGAACAGATGTCAAACTTCTACCTTCGAGTGTTCCACCACTACAGACGCTGACCCCATCTTCCCTCCTTTTATGAGGGATAAAACAACAATAACAGCATAAGGAGATGTGATATATATATATATATATATATATATATATATGTGTATATATATATGTGTGTGTGTGTGTGTGTGTGTGTGTGTGTGTGCGTGTGTATCGCCTTATGTTGTTGGTTGATATTATATATATATAATGGTATTTGAGTTTTTGTTCTCAGAATCATTTAACCATACAATTAATTAATGGTTTTGAATTATTAGACTTTATACCTATACATCAATTTGTTACAATAGTGTTTACAGTTTAATACTTTATAGGTTTTAGTTTACTTTAGAATTTACATTTTTTATATTATAGTCATTTAAAATTTTCCATTTTCAATCGTATCAAAATTAGGATATAGTTATAATTGTATGGTGTATTATTTATAAAAAAAATTGCAAATGATCTTAACAGTTTAGTGTAAACAGTCGCTCATACATGGAATAAATTTGACCTTTGCTTTGAGTACGGCTAGACATTCGAATTATCAAAACTTTAATAGTAAGTTCATTTGAACAAAAAACTCAAAATCTATTTAAAAATGCATTAGATAAATTTATTGCCTTATAAAAGTTTTAACATCAGTTTCGTACACTTCTGAATGCTCTGGTTTAAAGTCTGTATTAATGTAAGTATTTCTGACAGTCGTTTTCCTTTCGTTCCAATGTTGAATGTCTGAGGGTCTCATGGAAGAGAATTTGGTACAACAGGCTTCAGGTGTGAATCATGGTGGTGGAATGGATGCCTGTGAGTGGTTCGGAATCCACGTTAAACTGTAGGTTCCTGTCTAATTAGCCCTGAATGTGCAAAAAGTGACAAGCCAAACCATGGAAGAGAAATCGGATTCCGATGTCGGCAAACGAATGGAAACACACAATATTTTATTGTTTAATTATTACTCCATTTTACCTCTATTACTTCTATCGTTTATCTTAAATATATATTTAATGTGTAGCATAATATTTCAATGGGCATTGACCTAAAGTCCCGTTTCTCCAACTTCAAGATAAAAATATGTGGTAGGTGAGAGCAACCAAGGTACTTTTGTTTAAATTACTCAGAACTAATTTTAGTCATTAGACTGGAGAATGATGGTCACTTATTATTCCTAATACACTATTCTTCGAAGTTATGAAGAATTTTTGCAAAATTTTACACACAAAATGTTTCCTGCGAATATTTAACAAAAGACATTTCCTGCGATCTGCGTATAAAGATGTCAAGTAAGAAAGTCTAATTTTTATTGGTTCACCGCACATTAAGAATATTCTTAGCAAGTAAAGTGCTTTAAGGCGAGGGGTTCGTTCCTATTTTATGAAAAAAAAAAAAAAAGGTTTGTCTTTGGTTGAATGGCTAAGAAGAATGGCTTCATTCCCGATTAAAAATTTTTTAAACAGTTAAACTTCTTGGCTAATATTTTTGACCACATGTGTATTCTAGAAAGCGTTGCTTTAATGTCATTTCAGATAAATATAATTCGCGTAGTAGGAATGTCGCCTATCAGTAGGCATAGTTTTAAATATGCGAACAGTTGTCTTGTAAAATTGCTGTCGTCCTTAAATTGGCTTTCTTCGATTCGACATACAAATACAATTCCATTAACCTCAAAGTCTTTCTTAATCTGAATCAACAAGGCTACTACTTCCTTGTCGTTCTAGGGAATTATACCGATACACCAAAGACAAGTTAACTGATTGTTAAAGATACACAAAAAACAATGATATATTAAATATTAATTATATATTAGTGTGGAATTAATTATTATTAGAAAGGTAAGTAGTATAATTATTAATATTTAATTACTATTTAGTACCTAAGGCAAGTATTTTTGTTTTGTTTTGTTTTGCACAAAAACCAAATTGATCATTTAGTTTGTCTCTCTACGGTCCTTTTGTGCACACTCTGGGCTAATTAGACCGGGACCTACAGTTTAACTTGGATTCCGACCCCCTAACAACCCTTCATGCCCACGTCAGGATTCGAACCTGAAGCCTGTGGTACCAATGGCCAGAGAGCTAACCAATTGGCCATTAGACTGCCCAAAATTAAAGAAGCTGGGAGAAATAGTAATTTGTTACATATCCAGAAATCTATTAAAAAGTTAAGTTCTCAAATTGTGCTGAGCAGCAGATTTAATAAGGGAAGCAAGAAATTCTTTATGTCAGGAATGCTGTTAACTGTATCGTGCCACGTCGGATGTTCACCTTATTTAGAAATATATAATTGTTTTTTTTTTGTTTTGTTTTTTTTACAAAAACTGAAAACTGAATGACTGAATGTTCAGTTCAATTAATTGCCTACCATTTAAGCCAAAATAATGGCTCTAATAATATTCTAAGGAGGTATCGATCGAAAGTGTTCTCGGAAGACCCTCTCATTGTCTCACAGCAGCATTACTGGACTATTATCTGTACTGGATCTTCATATCATTGGATATCTTTTGCACTGCATACCTGCTAGATCCTATTATATCACATGGGTTACATTTATTTGCTATTGTGACACTCATTATATATGACACCAGCGGTACTTAGCTACTGCTGTTTCCATTAAGAACAATCTGCAACGGTCATCAAGCAGACAGTAGAGAAGATTCATCTTCAGTTAGTGCCAGAAGTGCCGGGCAGAACAGATTGAATGGATAACCATCACGCCAACATCCAGTGGGATGTTTTGTTCTGATATGGCATTCTATTCCCTTTTCGGCACTCTGACTGTCCAGTGGGGGCCGGATGGCCGAATGTCTAATCGGAATCAACTTTATGTTCGGAATCAACTTTAAGACCGTAATTTTTCAACTTATGACCGTAAAACGTCACAGAACACTTCTCACTCACATCATTCCCAAACTATAAAGGGGAAACTCAGCTCTAGGAACAGTGACGTGGTGTGGTGCGGTGTAGTAGAGGTAGTATGAGTGCCTAATATCTTCATCACATGCTTCACCATGCATGTTGCTTCTCACCGCGGATCTCCAAGAGGAAGCCTTTCAAAGGGAAAAATGCTTGACCAAAGGAATGCTCAAAGATATCTCAAGTTTGCTCACCTCAGTACTGGCGTTATTTCTTGGCTCTCTAAATCCCCAGATTCATCAAACATTTAAAATTTGTGTTAAGACCTAGGTTGACAAATTTGATAACATAGGAGTTTGGTCGAACCGTAGGCAAACTTACAGCTAACTATAGCAAGCTAACTACAGCAAAATAAGATTGTACGCCTATGTGTCCGATTGTGTTCTATCCCGCATTTAAGCAACGAGCTCTTACATTTATTTGTAAATTTTTAATAAAAGATTCTTTTTGTTTTTATTTTGTAATCATTTATTTAAATAAACTTTACTAATACACATATATAACTTTAGTCGGATCCGATCATTCCTTCTGGTTCATTTATTTTAAGGTCAATAAGATTGCATTAAAAGGCACAAGCTTGTTTAGATTATCTCGCATTTGTGAAAAAAATAATATATTTGAGAAATAGATCAATGAGAATAATTTGATTAATTATTTTTTGCTCTTTAACTGTATCCCTTTTTGTGTTACTGCAAATGCCTTTAGTGATTGTTTTTGTCTTTCTTTACTGCATTGGCTGTTCGTCGACTAATGATCGAGAGAGCGGAGATAAAAAAATATATATATATATAAAATAAATATATAAACAAAACAACTTTGCACTTGGTTGCTACGAAAATCGAGCCAAATTCTACAATATTTATTTAAAGTGTTATCGTCCACATACTGTAGGTTTTTTTATTTATTATTTTTTTATTATTTTAAGATATTATATTATTTATTTGTACATATATAGATAATTTTAGATCACTTATTTTGGAAGTTTTTTTTTTTTGTTGAAGCCAAATTTATCAATATTTCTTAAAATTAAAGCAGTTTCGTTTCTTTTTTTCATTCATAAAATATTTTAATAAACTTTCTAAAATGTTTCTAACTTTCTAAATGTTTCTAAAAATTATTTAATGATTTTTTGATTACTTATCAGATAAAAAAAGCCATATTAAAAAAGCCATATTAGTTAATTAAGGCATCTAAGACTTATGATATTAAAACGTGTTTTTTTTTTAATATTTCAATGCTACATTTCAATAAAATAATAAAAAGCTACTAAGATAAATAATAAATAATTATATTAACGGCAATGTTCTTTCATGCCCTTTTGAGCAATTTTTTCCAGTTAAAAATTACTGCCAAATACATTGATAAAATAAATTAATTCATTAGTCTAGCTAAAAATGTTTAGTTAAAAAGTAATGATTTTTTTTTATGTTTAATTTTTGAAAGATAATAAAAATTTATATTTTGAATTAAGAAAGTTTATTAAAATATTTTAAGAATGAAAAAAAAGAAACGAAACTGATATATAAAAATACGCACAATTTCTGTATTCTAATTATTCAAAATCATTTATGATTCTCAAATAGTTTTATGAATGTTAAATGTTAATATATTAATGAAAGAAGTAAAATATTCATTGTTGCAATTTCGTCACTAGACACTTCGTTTATACAC
Organism: Caerostris extrusa; assembly: GCA_021605095.1. NCBI lineage: Eukaryota > Metazoa > Arthropoda > Arachnida > Araneae > Araneidae > Caerostris > Caerostris extrusa. The sequence continues at coordinate 16,058 of BPLR01013734.1, read as the reverse complement.
TTTATAAAAACAAAAAAAAAAAAAAAAAAAAATCTACCTGCGTTTTAAAAGGAAAAATAGTTTTATGTGGGGTTTATAATTTAATTGAATTCTAATTTTTTATTTATCAATTAGTAATATAAAAATATGAAATTATAAACATTTGCTTTTGTTTATTAAGCTCAGTAAAATTAAATACAGTCAGTAATTAACTTTATAGCAGTTGTGGGCCTGAATGGTCGAGTGGCTAGTGCTCTGGCGCGCGGTATCACAGGTATCGGGTTCGTGTCCCGGCGGTGCCATGGATGTTTGTAGTGGTTCGGAGTCCACTTGAAGCCATAGGTCCCTGTATCATATGACTATAAGAGTGTCACGGAGCAAAAGTCAGACTTCTACCTATTGGTGTTCCATCACAACAGAAGCTGCCGCTTTCCTTCCATCCATGAGTAGATCACTCATGGGATGTCCGCACTGCAGGGTATTGAGAATTAGTCACATCAACAAAACAGTAGTGGCAGATTTGAAATAATAGAATCTTAAACATGAGTTTTTTATTAAATTTTTAAAAATTAATTATTTATTATATTCCATATTTATTTAGTTCATTTTTTAATATATTGTTCTTAGCATATATACTTCTAATTGATGCTTTTTTATTACCTGTTAAAATAATATTTACACTCCCTAACCAAATTATTAAACGCATCACACATTTTAAGAATAAATTATTAAATGAAGCGCTTGTTTCATTTTTTTTTATTTGTGAAAGGGAACTTATGTAAGCTATTATAAAATCATTATTACAAATAAAAAAAAGTTTACATGCTAAGCGCTACTTATATTAATTTTTATAAGCAAATACAAAGAAAGTAATAATAAGTAATTTATAAATAAATAAAATTACTTATTATTACTTTCTTCGTAACTTAATATTACATTTTTAGCATAACTCTCAGTAAGTTTCCGGTCTAGTTAAAAAAAACAATTTTTTTTTTTTCAGAAATTCAATTTTATTCGTCAACATACTCTCCTTCAAGAATGATGCAATCATTCAACTTTCTTTTTAACTTTTCGATGCGTTTTCTGTAGAACGATTTGTCTTTCTAAAAACAGGCATCACTTTCTTCTTCATTTGAGCCAAATTTCTTTCCCTGGGGCATCTTTTTGATGTCTGCCAAAAGACAATAGTCGTTGGGAGCCAAATCTGTAGATTACGATGTGTGGGGCAGCATTTCGAAGCGTAATTCATTCAATTTAATCATAGTTTTAATCGACTTGTGACATGGGGCATTGCGTTGGTGAAACAATACTTTTTTTTCTTAAGTTCTCCTCGATCTACACTCGATCCAATAATGGCTTGTAATATTCGCTATTGTTAGTTTTATCTTTCTCAAGATATTCGACGGACAAAACATCATGTGTGTTTCAAAATACGGATGCCTTGGAAGCTGACTTTTGAGTTTTTGGTCATTTTGGACGAACTTCATCAGCTGCTGTTCACTCAGCTGGCGATCATTTTCATTCAGGTGTGCAGCAGTGGATTCATGTCACATACCGACTTAAGAAATCCTTTTTATCTCGCTTGAATAGCTCCAAACAGCGCTCTGAATCGTCGATGCGCTGGCGTGACAAACACGGCTCCCACTTAGAAAGCAACTTAAACATGCTCAAATTTTCGTGCAAAATTGAAAACACACTACCTTCCGATATCTTTAAGGTGTCAGCTATTTCACGCAACTTCATTTTATGATCTTTTAGTTTATTTGCTTTGCTGCACTTTTGGATTGCGCCACGAACCCCTAATCAGGACAACATCATGTTCGCACATGCTAAAAAAATTTCTTTATGCATAAATTTTATACTCAGCAAAAAACAGAAGCTGGCGATAAATCAAACATTTTCCAATAAACCTTCCATAATCCAAGTCCCGATACACCAAATTAAAAAAAAACCCAATACTAATACAACCAAACAGGTGGACTGAAACGTTCGTAGGCTGACTCATAAATGGCACTACTAGTATTAAACTCATATGATTATTAGTTAGCCCTAACCTTCAAAAGACATGTGTATAAATTTCACAGCTTTGGCACTATTAGTATGTGAGTAATGGTATTTTTAGTGAAATTATAGCATTTTTAGTGTTCATCACGTGCAGTCCACTCGGCTGACTGTCGTTTGGACTCCAGTGTGAAATGATGGAGCCATGTTTCATCCATTGTCACATATCGACGCAAAAATTCGTGTTTATTAGGATTGAACAGCTCCAAACACTACTTAGAATCTTCAATTCGTTGTTGTTTTTGGTCGATTGTGAGCTCTGCGCGGCACCCATTTTGAACAGAGCCTTCGCATATCCAAATATTCATTCACGATATGACCAACACGTTCTTTTGATATCTTTAGGGTCTCAGCTATCTCAGTCAACTTCACTTTACGGTTATCAGAAATTATTTTGTGGACTTCCTTGATGTTTTCGTCGGTATCAGCTTTTTTGGGGCGTCCACTGCATGCATCGTCCTCGGTGCTCATTTCGCCTCGTTTAAATTTAGCAAACCACTTCTCTACGGTTGACTTTCTTGGTGCAAAGTCCGAATAATGTTTATCAAGCCAAGCCTTGGCTTCAATAGTATTTTTTTTTTTTCGCCAAAAAGCAATGCTTTATTGGTAACTACACAAAATTCCATACTTTATACGAAATTCCTTTTATCCATTTTTCAAACAAACAAAAGTTGCTTCTCTAAAAATGCTATAACTCTCATACTAATATCGCAACAGCTGTCAAATTCATACACGTGTCTTTTGAAGGTTAGGGCTAACTAAAAATCATATGGATTTAATACTAGTACCGCCATCTATGTGTCAGCCTACGAACATGTCAGCCCAACTGTTATTTAAGATGAGTTTACACCAAATATTAAAATCTTAAAACGTACAAAGCCAGCCAATCGGAATCGGAATTTGCCTGCCTTACGTTACTCGGTCACTTTGAAATTTGGATGAAAACTAACTTGTCAATTATATGCTTTTGTACGTATCTGGAAATATATAAGAGCAATAAATGAATAAAAAAAAAAGAATTTGTCTCGTGGTGTTTCTGAAAACGTCTCCTATAGTGTAGTCAGTATCGGAGTAAAACTCAGTTATTTTCACTCTTCCCTGTTCTTGGTGGGAATCCGACATTCAATACTAAAACAATCCAAATCCGATGCCAATTACTGCAGTGATAAATAAATTAACGCCTTCCTAACTAAATTAACGCAATTCCACACTTACAATTACATATTTAATTTTATATTGTGTTTATCCCATATACACACAAAAAAAACACAGAATTCTTATTTGGCATGTGCATGTGTGTTTCAAAGGAATCAAATAATGCAATAAATATCTGGCGTATAACTTCCAAATTATTTCTCATGCAACTCGATGGCATGATGCAATGCGTATATACGAACTACCATCGTCATAAGTCTACAAGTTCCCGTTTTAAAGTTTTACGAATATTAAATTTATTTACGGCGAATGTCCTTTTACACAATTATCTCAAAATGCTAACAGATTTTAATGAAACAATTAACTCAATTGCTAAATTTACTTCAGAAATTCGCTGTTGGTTATTTATGCCCTAATTAGTGGTTTTGAAAATAGTCAAATTGTGTTCCTGTGAGGGTTGAAAAATACATTATTAGCAAATACATTAGAATACATTTTTTTTGCATTTGAATAACTTTGGACTTTAAAAATTAATTAATTAAAAAAAAAAGAACTAACGCAAATGCAGCAATTATTATATGCATTTTTTAAATATTGAATTTAAATTTCATTTGAAAAGAAAAATAATAATTTTTAATAATTTTGCCACATTAATAAGCATATTTTAGCAAAGTTAAAATATATTTTAACTTTTTGTATTGCAGGTTGTGAAATATTCAATAGGCGACATAAATTGTTAATTAATTTTAGTCTCTATATTTAATGCTATTTAATGTATTTGCATTGCTCACCTTTTAATCGATTAACTTGTATATTTCTTTTTTTTTTTTTCAGGTCACCTTTTTTTTTGAATAAAGCTCAAGAGAAGACAATTTTGAAATGCAAATGCACATCAATTCTTCTATTAAAGAACCTTATACAGAAAACAATAGTTACATCAATCATGCTTACAATGCCGTATTAGGAGTAAATGAAGCTATTGACTACCCATATTACGGGGACGTATTAATAAAATACAGAAATGTATACAACTCCATCCACGGATACTTAAGTTTTGGATGTTGTATGTTCGGAATCACTGCCAACGTCCTCAATATCATAGTGCTCTCCAGAAAAACATGCTCTCTCCCACAAATGCCATCCTGATAGGTCTAGCTATTTCAGACATCTTCGTTATGTCATCTTACTTACCTTTCGCGTACCACAATTACATCCAGAAACATAAAACAGAAGACGATCAGTTTTCTTATCGTTGGGCATCTTTCACTGTGTTTCATCAGCATTTCACCTTAGTGAGCCATACGATTTCAACGTGGCTGACGGTGACTGTGGCCATCTGGCGATATATGGCTGTGCGATTCCCACAGAAAAGTGCAGTCTGGTGCAGCATGGCTAGAGCAAAGTATGCCATCTTGGCGACATACTTAGTTTGCCCCATTTTGGGAATACCCGGATACTTGTCTTCCACCATCATTCCTGCTGTCAGCAGAGAAGGAGGAATCATCTACATTGTGCATTTCAGTCACATATCCCAGATGCACAACACGTTTCTCCAGAATATGTTCTTCTGATTTCGAGCATCATAATGAGATTACTACCGTGCGTCGCCCTCACTGGAATCAGTTTCGGTCTGATCAAGGTTCTTTCCGAGAAGAATTTGAGGAGGCAGAGATTGAGGGTTGATGTAGACAGGTACCACAACAGAACAACCAGAATGCTCCTGGCAGTTCTGATGCTGTTCTTGCTGACAGAATTTCCATCTGACTTCTTGCCTTGCTCAGTGGAATACTGGGTACAGACTTTTTTGACCACGTGTACTGAATTTTGAGAGACAATGGACATTCTGGCTTTGATAAACAATTCCATAAATTTCATAATTTACTGTACAATGAGTCAACAGTTTCGAAACACCTTCGCCGATTACTTCCTACCCAGCTGCTTTAAATCGCCAACCAATGTCTCAGCTTCAACAGTGTAATATTTTATAATTTTTCCGTAGTTATAAGAATAATGTGTGTTTATTACTATTAGTTATAACGAAAGAATATTAAAACATGATTAAATCATGTAAAGATTATTATATCATGTAGTAATATTAAAGCTCATTAAATAGAAATGTTTTGTAATTTTATTGCATTCTTATAACAACATTCTTATTTCATCACATCCACAAAAAGTAAACTAATTACATGATTCTAATTACTATACCGTGAAGTAATATTAAGACTGATTAAATAACAATCTTTTTGTTATTTTATTGCGTTCTTATAACAACATGCTCATTTCATCGCATTCATGAATAATACTATGAACATGATTCTAATTACTATATTATGAAGTATGTAATTAGACATGACTACTCTAATTTTTTTGTTATTTTGTTGCATTCTTATAACAACATGATGATTTTTATCATATCCATAAATAGTAAATTAAGAACATGATTCTAATTACTATACTATGAAGTAAGTAATTAGACTCATACAATGAAGTAAGAATTTTTGTTATTTTGTTGCATTCTTATAACAACATGTTGATTTTATCACATCCACAAAAGTAAATTAAGAACATGATTCTAATTACTATATTATGAAGTAAGTAATTAGACTCATGACTACTATACAATGAAGTAAGAATTTTTTGTTCATTCTTATAACAACATGTTGATTTTATCACATCCACAAAAAGTAAATTAAGAACATGATTCTAATTACTATACTATGAAGTAATATTAAGACTGGTTAAATAAGAACCTTTTTGTTACTTTATTGCATTCTTATAACAACATTCTCATTTCATCACATCAATGAATAGTAAATTAACAACTTGATTCTTCGTATAGATTTAATGATAAATTACGAATAGGTGCTATGAATCCCATATATTATCTTAAGATGCATTTTTACTGTTGTTTACTATTAAATTGCATTTTTGATGCCGCTAACTTAATGCTTTTTGTGAATGACATTTTCACGTTATATTATTACAACATTTTTACTATCGATAAACCATGTTTAATCTTATAATTTTTCATAAAACGATATTTTCATAAATTAAAAAGCAAAATTAAAAAAAAAAACATTTATTTTATTTTATATAGTAAAAATGTATTCAAAAATTATTATTACATGGATGCTTTGTAGTTAAAGTACAATGCCTTTTAATACATGTGTTAAATTTTTATTTAATATGATCTTCATTTATTATTATGAGAATATTAAAGTAATATCTGTGCGTTAAGATCTGAATCACTCATAATTGTTGTTTATGTCTGATCACGCTAGTTTCTGATCACTCGTGAGTGTTGTTGGTGTTTGGATCAGTTCGAAATCGCGTGAGTGATTAGATCAGTTGTGAAAGTGTAGCCTTTACATAACTGTCTTTTTTATTTAATGTTTGATTGAAGCCTTTGATTAAAGATGTATTTTAGTTCAAATATATTTAACCTTTAGATGGTATTCCTGTTCCACATTTTTTTGAAATTATAACGTGGTACTAGAAAAAATTACAGGTCTGTCCTTAGAAATGTTTTGCTTGATCGAAACTTCCAATTGAAATTTAGCATATTTTTGAAAATATAATAGCATCCTGATATCTCAAACCAGTCACAGTACCTCAGTAGAACACATGTAGGTTAGTGTGACCACCGAGTGAGATCCTGCCCAAACCATTATTCCACCACCTCGGTAACTGTGTCTTTGAACAGTGTTGGATTAATGGTATCTGGTGCATTGTTTCCTCCAGATCAGCAGACGTCCTGAATAGCTTTCCAACTGTGAATCTGGACTCGTCTGTAAAGAGTACAGCAGCACATCGCTGTCTGGTCCAGGAAAATGTGTTCACTTACACAAGATAAGTGGGCTCCCCTTCTCTGTCGTCCGTTGAGGGGGGACATGCACAACTGGTCTCCTTTCATAGACCTGAATTGTGAAGACTCCTTCGCACCGTACTACCCGATATTCTTCTCCCTGATGCTAGAGAGTGGTCTACAATAAGTAGCGGCAAAAATGCTTCTTCCTCCTTCTGGCCGAAATAGCTGTAGAACGATCTACTGCAAGTGTTGTAGCTCGTGGTCGACCTGGAATATGTCTTCTGGTCACAGAAGATTCGGTTTGATATTGATTCCAGAGACGATGGACCACACATTAAGACGCCTAGCAGCAACTGGGACCCATTTCCATCCATCTGACCGACCTACCTTGCAGAAGAGAAACAAATGGCTTCCTTAGACATTGCGGACCCCACTGCCTATTGTCGACGAATATGCTAACAAAAGTTGTAAATCAACAAAAGTTACAAGCGTAATTACAAAAGTCTGATATTTGCATATTTTTCTCTCACTCATATATACCCGTTCTTTTCTATAAAAAGGGGTAGCTATCATTTCTGCATAATTTTGCATAAAGTTCGTTCTTATCATTTATATAAGCTATAAATTTTATTGTTGCTGTCATTTTTTTATGGTGAGCTTCGAAAACATGTTGTTCCTTAACTTTTGGAGGCCAGTATATAATAGCTCACAACGATCTTTGTACAATTTTTTTAAAGTTACGATAATATAATTTATACATACGTAATTTAGAAAGTCTTTACAAAAATTTCCATAAATTAGTTTATCAAGAATTAAATTTGGTTTCGCATTTTTTAAAATTGTTAAAGATTCATTAATAGATAAGACTAGAGATATTATTTTTACAATCTTTTCAATAGTGGAGGGTGGAAACAGATATTTATCGTTGGTTGTGCATCAGTCGTTCAAAACTCGAGCTGTTCATTTTTCCAAAATTTGCGAGAGTAAATTCGTCTTTTAGCCTCTTTTCGTCTCTCGTTGTTAAAATGTACGTACTCTGCCAGTTACGGTCGTTGTGTAAAGGCCAATAGCCTGCGATATTTTTCAATGATCCTACCTTCTTCAATATAAAATTTTAAATTTAGAAATGAGTGATATAATTTTTTAGGATCTAGTTTTTACTAGGGAAGCGTGTGTTTCAGATTAAAAAGTCGAATATTCGCTTTCTGTCTGAGAAAATAAAATTTTAAAAATTAATCTTTACCCCATAATTTATTTTTTTCTTAATTTTGAAAAAAACCAGAAAATTGTAAGAGAAGATGAATAAAAGCAAATCTACCGTTATTCATGTTTGCAGCGATAAATGCAGCGAGTGTCTCTATGAAGGAAACCCCTCTGCAGTAGGAGAGAAGAAAGCATTTCTGTGGACAATCACCACTAGGAAAAAAAGTTTGCTTTAGAATTTCTACCTCCTACAAAGCATTTTTTTTTCATTTTCTTTTTCACTAGTAAACCATGTGTGTCTTTAATGAAACTTCCCGTTGATCTTTTTTAATTAAAACAACAACCATTATTATCTGTTTCATTTTAAAGACGGATAAAAGAAGATCCAATACAACAGCATTTAAAAACCCCATATATATTTCATAATCTATAAAACATACAATAGTTTGCATTTTGAAAAATATTTTAATAAGGAAAACTCAGATACATAGATGTTAAATATAATTTTCAGATTGTTATTTTTAACAAATTTTTGATTTCTTTATCAGTTAATATGTTGAAAGAACCCGCGTTTAAAGAACTGAAATTGGTAAAATTGTCATAAGGCATAAGTAAAATCATTCAAAGCTTCAAAACAGTCCAATATTTTTGGAATACAAACACAAGCATAAAGAGAAAATTTTTGTTCGGAGTTCGTGCATCAAGTCCATTATTTTTCTTCGTTATTCAGAATGTTGATATAGTACACCTTTTCTTATTTGTTTGATCTAGATTCAGATTCGTTAAAATATTTCATACAATTCTTAGGACAGAAGAAAACAATTCAAAAGGGGATGTAATCATATGTTTCATCAGAATTTAAAATAAGATAACCATAACGTTCCATGGCCATCTGAGAAATGAGGAAAAAATTGTTTTGAAAGGTTTTTAAATATTTAAAAACAAAAATATAAAAAAAAATTTTTTAATAAAATAAAAAAAAATAAAAAATGGCTTCATGTAATTGCATTAGAATTTTGAACATAATTTTACTTGTCCTTTAAAATTTGTATTAATTACAACTTCGTGAAAATTCTTATAGGAAAGAGAATCACAATCTTGAAATTCTATCAATATGCTTTGAAATGAAGGAGTTAGATACCTTTTCGTTTTTTTTTTAAATATTTCATCCCAATCGAGAATATCGTTTAAGCCTTCCATTGTATTTTTACTCAGATTTTGATATTTTGATAATAGTTTCATATCTAAAGGTACATTATCAATAATAAATTTTTCTATAGAGAGTTTGGTATTGTGAAAATTTTAGCCCAGTCCAGAAAAGATTTGAATTCAAGCATAAAAGTTTCATGATAATTAAGTTGATATTGTGATATCAAAGAGGCATCGATGTTAAAATAAACCTTTGAAACCTTGTCTCATTAAACTTTATGATAGTTTTGACATTTACACACTTCATTCGTATCTACTTTTTCTTTAAATCGAGATGTGGCAACCATTCAGAAAGTGTTTGATATCGAGATGTGGTTTCCAATCTACTTTATATTGTACTCTTATAATATCTTCGGTTAATTTTGTATCCCAAGCGAAAATGTTAACCAATCGATATTCTCTTTCTATTGCGGGCATAATTCTACTCGAAAAATTGGTCACACTACCTAATATTGAGAAGTTAGATTATAAATGAAATAAGAAACGGTTTCATATCTTTTTATATCTTTTCCATAGCAACGTCATAGAAAATATTTTGGAAAAGATAAATGTAAACAAAAACTTTTTATGTAACAAAACAAATTCTAGGACCTTCTTGTTCATTTTGAAAAAAAGTGATAAATGTAAAGAAACTTGCAGTTCTTTGTTCTGCTTTGGCATCAATAATACATTGAAGCACATCGTTGTAGAGCTTATCATCTCCACTGCAGATATAATATGGTTCGAACAGAGTTGTTTTATTTGGGCAAATAGGGTGAAGAAATAACTTGGTCTTTCTTCACACTGTAAACATTTCACATTATCCGAATTAGTTAATATTTTAAAGTATAAGATGTTGTTTTCATTGTTTATTTTTTTCGATAACACGTTTCATACAACTAACTAAATCTATAAAAAATATTATTATGTATACCATCAGATTCTGTGATCAAGTATCCATATCGTTCCATGACGTGAGCAAGCTTTTTTGAATTCCTTCTTCTCGTATTAAGCTCGAACAGAGTGATCTTCAACGTTTAAAGTGCTCGACAATTCTGTTGCCCTAGTCTAGCAAGATGCTATACAGCAACCGCTGAGTTTTAGGTTACCGTTCGCAAATCGTTGGGATAAACCGGCCATTGTCGTTTTCTTTTTATTGAATTCTTTCAAATCGTCCAACAGTAAATATGTCTTCGATACCCATAGAAAATATAAGCAAAAATAACCAAAATTATTGCTAAAGTAGTCTTGAAAACAACTCGAATTATAATGAATTTCCTTTGAATTTTTTTTTTTTAAATTTTAGAATGTTTTTGCCGGTCGGAGGGTGACTATAGCTGTCGAAATAAAATACTACATCACTCTTAAAGAAAATAATAACCCAATGATACCTGGGAGGTTCTTAGGATCTAAATTTACAATAAAATATGCATCTCTTTTGTTCTGCAAACTCGTCCAAAAAGCAAATACTCCTCACAAATGTCTTTTTTACTATTGAAATCTCCACAAGCCAGCCGACATATTGTAAAGTATCCATTTGTTTTTACTTTTATAGAAATCCGTGAAAGCTGTGCTTTATCGATTTCATTGTATTTATATATTCTACGAACACAAATCAAACGTCTCCTGAGAGCAGTATCGAATTTTAAATCAATAGCGATAAATACCTGCTCTGCTAACGCTGTATGTGTTTCACCTGCCGCCATGTCTGGTGTTAAATCAATTGCCTACAGAGTATATCCATTTGGATATTCTTCACAGTTAATTTTTGCTATTCAAATCGGTTTTGGCATATAAATTATTAACAAAATTAGGTTAAAAAGGTTTTGAAGGGATCATTTTCGATCTCTATTACAGAGATAGCTTAAATTATAGTGATGAAATTCAAAATGGGTTTTTATTAAAATTATCATTATAAGCTTCATTCGATAATGAATCCTAAAATAATACGGTAGGAAATTGTCCAATGAAAGCATTAGCAATAGTTGTAGATTGTAACTAATATTACGAGCAAAAGATAGGACCTCAGCACACCTGATTGGTATCTTAATAAGACCTCATTCTAAAGCTTTTTCTTTGTGCTAAACAACGGATGGAGCTACATTAATTTTTCGAATAAAAGGCTAGCAGATTTGAGACTTATTTCCTTGTACTCCACCTGACTCCAAAGAAAAGGAATCTTTTTTGTCGCTCCAGTTTAATTCGCACATTAACACCATTTATTAACAGTTTATGCTGTACAGCTAAATCATAGAAGAATTCTTATTATGTCAGACCAACTTTGAACCTTTTTACATATTGATTTTCCTTGTGTTATATCCTACATTTGAAATTATTCGCAGCGATTATTATCATGTTTCTTTTGAAGCAGTATCCTCCTTGTGAAACAAAGTAAGATAAAAATATCGACTTGATTTTGATTAAAAAAAGCAAACTTTCCAAAAAAGATCGATAAGAGTAATTACTTTGGCTAGCAACCTGTTTATCATTTAAAAATGCTGAATCTTTTTAAAACATTGTATTCAAAATATGATTAATATCAGCAACATGATCGCCATCTACTAATGCAGAGTTATTCTTTTTAAAAATTTTTATCTGCAAATGTAATATGTTATGCGCTAGATATAAATAATAATTTTTCCCATTCCCACTGATATAAACCTGATCGGAGCTGTTTCGCTTAACGAAGTTAGCGGATGAATTTGTATAAAAGAGGAAAATCTATAGCCAGCTGTTTAGGTAAAGTTGAGAACAACCAACTCACACTTAAGACAAATATTTGATTTTTTCATCCATTATGAAAAATGTCCTTGTCTGCGTTTTCCGTCGCTTCTTTGCTTTCAAATGTGAGCTTTTTTTTTCTTCGCTCGTCTTTATGTTCTTTTCCTTTTGTTGTAATTTTTGAAAAATCATCTTTAATTTGTTTTGAAGTTTGCTGAAAATGTGCTCTGGCTGAATCTTTAAACGATGCTTCACTAACAATATCGACTACTACATTTTTACCCGTTCGTAACAGATAATTCCCTTAAATATTTCCTTTCGCTCGCAATGCCAATGGAGTTGTGTAACGCTTTTAAATCATCAAAAATCCATAACCATGTTGATAGGGACAAAATTCCCGAAAGTAATTTCCACCAACCTGATGATGGTAGTATATTTCTACATTATTCTCTTTACCAGATGCATCTTGTCTTGTCTAAAGTAAGAGAATGAGCCAATTTTGAGAGGACAAATATATAGGTTTTCGACTGAATGCAAGCACTACTTATGTTCTCCTCTGGTAAAATAATATTATCATCACTGCTCGTTCTTAGTTCAACTGTCTCTATAAAATGCTTTTTTACTGGAAAAGTACAGCGCTTTTCTTGCTAATATTTAACTATCTGTTCGTCTTCTTTATTCATACAGGGGATTATTCGCAATATTGGAGAAAAGGAATCACCCACATGATGAGATTCAATATGTCACTGTATACAAAATATTTCCGAGATCTCCAGCATTTAAACCTGAATAGGATATTTTGCAAGAACCCGCTAGCTAGAATTTTTCTTTGGTGTATCCCAATAGTTCTGCTAATCGTCCTAGATGAAGCTCAACACCTTGAGGAGCTTTTTGATAGTTACATGTGAATTTTGTAATAAACTCACAAATTAAAAATGCTTTAAATAATTTTTTTTCTGATTTCTACATTTCCAACATTTAGAAATAGGTCCCATGTTTGCTTAGAAACCTGTTGTCTCATAATATTACTATTTTAAAATGATCATCTTTGTCAATAGGATGTGCTCTGTTTACTTTAAAATTAGTACTTTTCACAATTGTATCCTTTCTTAAATTCAGTTTTTCGAGAAGTGATTTTCCTTAAAGTTTGTGTAAATGAATTTCATTATTCTTCGCGAGATGATTGTCAACCTCACTTTGGTAGGTCATTTATAATGAATTGGATTGCATTTGTACAGATAATAATTTAATATTTTCTTTTATATTCTCAAATAATTTTTCGGGGATTTTTGATATAACATTAGCATTCAATTGTGTCATTGCGAGACATAGTGCTCTAACTCAGCCGAGAATTTCGTTAATTGCGTGAAAACTTAAATCGGGAGTAGACTGTTGAGATGGGTGAAACTAAAATGTTTTTTGATGTATCTATAATCACGTCTTGGATCTGGTAAATTCAAAATGTATAAAAATTTAGAAGCTTTAGCTTGCACTATGTATTTCAAATCCATCTGCCAGAAAAGCTCAACTTAGTATGTTTTTGCTTTAAAAGAAAATTTCACATTATGATGAATATAATTAGCAATTTGATTGTTCAATGGCATAAAAAAATTTTAGTATCTTCGTTCAGTTCATATGTAAATTTAATTTCTAGCTGTTGACGGTTAGTTGATTTTTCTTCCTTTTCCAATACAATGGAATATGAATTATTAAGATCGCCGATATTAAATCAGTTTCGTGAATGTAAACTTCCGAAAGATAAATCTTCCCGCCTTACTAGACAGTATTAATGCGATAATTTTGTTCTATAGAATGCGTATTTTTTTAAAAATAGTCCATATTTGTATTGCTTAGTAATGTTAAGTAGAAGTTCAAAGTATCCAAGTCTATTTTATCCAAGAATTAAAACGATTATCAAAACTTTTCCACTTCACTAAATATTCTTGTTAGCCCCTACGCCTTTTTGTTCTTATTATCTTTTCGATTCTCCAAAATAATTTGAATCTTTGTGAATTTTTGTGCTCGCTGTCATAAAAATCGACTCCTTTAATCGTACCCTGCTAAATTTAGAAAATATATCGAAGGATTAGATGCAAATCATTTGATTATGGCAAATACTTCTTCGGTCCTGTTTGGTAAGTATCCACGTCGAAAGATTTTCGTGGCTTTCTGATATTCTTACTTTGCTGGGCCAGTATTGAATTTGTAGTTAATGTTCTTGGTTTTTACAACCATGTAGTTTGGTGAAATGGTGCGCAGAAGGTCTCACCTCCTGCACCTGAGTGCACCTGGTAACACTTTTTAGTGGCCAAAAACTTGGCAACTTGGCATTATTGTTAGATTAATGAATCCCTGTTTCAGCATGTTTTGTTGTATTGGGTTTGTTGTTGTTGTATGTCTCTTTTAGTTCTTTTTTGCTGTAGCATACAATCTGTCATTGGAGATAGTTTGGTAAAAATGATGAGTTCTAATTTTGAAGTTGTTTTTGGTTGTTAAAGAACGATGTAACTCTTTAAACCTTTATTCAAAAATATCGATATATATATGAGACACCACGTGTGAAAATGCGAAACAATTTGATTTTTTAAGAGTACGAATAAATCTCTGCACCGGCACTTTGACTTTGCTAGAAACACTATGTGAACTATAATGATTGATTTTATTCTTCATAAATAACTCTTGAAGTTTTTTATTATAAAAATTCATTATCCTTAATCTATTTGTGTGCAAATGTTTTATCTGTCCTGTTTGTTTCAATATTTTTTTTAAAAGCTTCCAAACACCTCATTAGCGCATTTATTTTTTAAACAAGTGTATGAATCTTTCTTCGAAAAATACATTATAGTCGAGGTCAAAAAGAAATTTTATGCCTTTATTTTGTTCAGAAAATTTTGACATAGTTCACCTCTGAAGTCAATTTCTTTGAATAAAAATCTCCAAATTCCATATGATGAAGTTTTTCGACGTTGAAACTTTGGAACTACCGGCTTGTGAAGCGCATATGTATCTTGTTTCATTATCCATTCTCTTCGTGGGCTCCAGTTTCTTTAGCAAGTTTTCTCACTCCCCTCCACAAGAAGTAGAATTTTGAACATCTTTATAAATAGTGCCTAATATTTCTTCCACTCCTTTATCATCCGACTATATCAAACTCGCCAACTATAGCAAACTTCACATCATCACCATCGTCATAATCTAATTCAGGAGATGAAACACTTTTCAGTTTTGCAACATTTTCTTTAAACTTTAAATGCGGAAACAATTTTTTATTTCCCACCCAATTTAGAGATATATTTATTGGTTTTAAAAATAGCCGAAAATGTAAAGGCTCCTGTTGTGTTTTTGTATTCTTCAAAAGATATGAGAAAAAATCAACAAAGCGAAAGTCTGTTATAGGAGCATTATCTCGTGCCCTTTCACCATTTTTTCCAAGAATAACCCCGAAATAGCAATTTTTCGCCAATAGAAGTCTACTTTCGACAGGCTACTTTTTAATACATTGTTAATATTTACGTAATTGTTTAATGTTCATCGGGATACTAATGAGCCCAAAAGTAAGACCAATTTTTTCAAAAACACTTTATTTATTCTTAAAAATTTATTTCATCGCCTTGAAAGTAAAACCACCAATATGAACACAATGCAGTGATGCAACGTTTTTTCTAATCCCTGTGCATGCAAAAGTCATTGACCAGGATGGTCATAACGCATCCGACTCACGTTGAATCTCTCCAATCAACTCAAAACGGTGTCGCCGAGTGGTCTTTTGAAAGTGACGAAGAATCAATGCAATGAGCTAAGTATCGTGATGCTAAATCCAAGAGTTGTCTTTCCATAAGAGTAAGAGCGTTCTCGTGCCGCGTTCTCTGCCTTCTTGAACTGTTTATACCACTGGTAAACATTTTTTTTCCGATATAGTTTGCTCACCGAATGCCTTCTG